>JADRCD010195078.1:11768-24201 GCA_019843815.1 Montemys delectorum | reverse complement strand
GGGGGGACCCTCCAGAATGCAGCAGAGACCTGGGAGGTAAGAGGCTCTCAGGAATCAAAGGGAGGAATCTTAGATGAAATGCCTGACAGTGGGGAGAGGGAATTTGTAGAGCCCACATCCAGCAGGAAAACAGGGCATCAAGGGATGGAGAGGGTTGCCATCCCACAGTCAAAACTCTGACCCATGTTTGTTCCTGTCTGAAAGAACTACAGGGATGGAAATGGAGAGGAGCCTGAGGAAAAGAAGGTCCAGTGATAATGACTCTCCTCAGCAGCCACCAACTGCCAATAACTCCTCAGCGAGAGAGCATACACCAGCAATTTGACAGCACATCTAAAACCTCTAGAACAAAAAGAAGCAAACTCACTCAAGAGGAGTAGACAGCAGGAAATAATCAAACTTAGGGCTGAAATCAACCAAATAGAAGCAAAAATAACTATACAAAGAATCAAACAAACCAGGAGCTGGTTCTTTGACAAAAATCAACAAGATAGATAAACCCTTAGCCAGACTAACCAGAGAGAACAGAGACAGTATCCAAATCAACAAAATAAAAATGAAAAGGAATATAATAACAACAGAAACTGAGGAAATAAAAAAAATCATCAGATCCTACTAGAAAAGCCTAAACTCAACAAAACTGGAAAATCTGGATGAAATGGACAATTTTCTAGACAGATACCAGGTACCAAAGTTAAATCTTGATTAGATAAACCACTAAACAGTCACATAATCCCTAAAGAAATAGAAGCAGTTATTAAAAGTCTCCCAACCAAAAAATGTACAGGACCAGATGGATTCAGTGCAGAATTCTATCAGACTAAAAAGAAGATGTTATACCAATACACTTCAAACTAGTCCATAAAATAGAAACAGAAGAGACACTACCTAATTCATTCTATGAAGTCATAGTTATGTTTATACCTAAACCACACAAAGATCCAACAACGAAAGAGAACATCAAACCAATTTCCTATAAGAATATTGATGGAAAAATACTCAATACAATTTTCACAAACCGAATCCAAGAAAACATCAGAATGATCATTCACCATGATCAAGTAGGCTTCATGCCATGTTGGGGTGGTTCAATATGAGGAAATCCATCAACATAATCCACTATAAACAAACTCAAAAAAATTCCACATGATCATCTCATTAGATGTTGAAAAGGCATTTGAAAAAATTCAATACCTCTTCATTTTAAAAGACTTGGAAAGATGAGAGAGAAATTCAAGGCCCATATCTAAACATAGTAAAAGCAATGTACAGCAAACCAGTAGCCAACATCAAACAAAATGGAGGGAAAGTTGAAGCAATCCTACTAAAATCAGGAACTGAACAAGGCTGCCCACTCTCTCCCTATCTATTCAATATAGTACTTGAAGTCCTAGCCAGAGCAATTAGACAACAAAAGGAGGTCAAAGGGATACAAATTGGAAAGGAAGAAGTCAAAATATCACTATTTATAGATGGTATGATAGTATACTTAAGTGACTCCAAAAATTCGACCACTGAACACCTTCAACTCACAACTTCAGCAAAGTGGCTGGATATAAAATTAACACAAATCAGTAGCCTTCCTCTATTCAAAAGATAAACAGTCTGAGAAAAAAAATAGGAAAATGACATCTTTCACAATAGTCAAAAATAATATAAAATATCTTTGTGTGACTCTAACCAAGCAAGTGAAAGATCTGTATGATAAGAACTTCCAGTCCATGAAGAAAGAAATCAAATAAGATCTAAGAAGATGGGAAGATATCCTAGGCTCATGGATTGGCAGGATTTATATAATTGAAATGGCCACCTCTCAGAAAGCAACTTACAGATTCAATGCAATCCCCCATCAAAATTCCAACTCAATTCTTCATAGAGTTAGAAAAGGCAATTTGTAAATTCACTTGGAATAACCAAATATCTAGGATAGCAAAAACTATTCTCATAATAAAAGAACTTGGGGAATCACCATCTCTGACCTCAAACTGTATTACAGAGCAATAGTGAGAAACTGCATGGTATTACTGGCAAGTAGATGAATGGAATAGAATTGAAGACCCAGAAATGAACCCACACACCTATGGTCACTTGATCTTTGACAAAGAAGCTAAAATCATCCAGTGGAAAAAAGACAGCATTTTCAACAAATGGTACTGGTTCAACTGGAGATCAGCATGTAGAAGAATGAAAATCTATCTGTTCTTATTTCCTTGTGCAGAGCTCAAGTTTAAGTGGATCAAGGACCTCCACATAAAAACAGATATGCTGAATCTAATAGAAGAGAAAGTGGGGGAAGAACCTCGAACTCATAAGCACAGGGGAAATTTTTCTGAACAAAACATCTATAGCTTATGCTCTAAAATCAGTAATTGACAAACAAGACCTCATAAAATGGAAAAGGTTCTGCAAGGCAAAGGACACAGCCAAAAGGACAAAATGGTCACCCACAGATTGGGAAAAGATCTTTACCAACCCTACATCTGATTGAGGGCTAATATTCAATATATTCAAAGAACTCAAGAAGTTAGACTCCAGGCAACCAAATAACCCTATTAAAAATTTGGTACAGAGCTAAACAAAGAACAATATTCCTCTCAACTGAGGAATATTGAATGGCCGAGAAACACCTAAAGAAATGTTCACCATCCTTAGTCATCAGGGAAATGCAAATCAGAAGGACACTGGGATTCTACCTTACACCAGTCAGAATGGCTAAGTTTAAAAACTAAGGTGACAGCAGATGTTGGTGAGGATATGAAGAAAGAGGAACACTCCTCCACTGTTGGTGGGATTGCAAGCTGGTACAACCACTCTGGAACTCAGTTTGGTGGTTCCTCAGAAAATTGAGGATCCAGCTATGCTACTCCTGGGCATATACCCAAAAAATACTCCAACATGTAACAAGGACACATGCTTCACTATGTTCAAAGCAGCCTTATTTATAATAGCTGGAAGCTGGAACCAACCCAGATGTCCCTCAACAGAGGAATGGATACAGAAAATGTGATACATTTACAATATGGAGTACTACTAAGCAATGAAAAACAATGACTTCATGAAATTTGCAGGCAAATGGATGGAACCTGAAAATGTCATTGTGAGTGAGGTAACCCAATCACAAAAGAACACACATGGTATGTATTTACTGATAAGTAGATATTAGGCAAAAAGTTTGGAATACCCACAATACAACTCACAGACCATATGAAGCGCAAGAAGGAAGACCAAAGTATGGATGCTTCAGTCCTTCTTAGAAGAGGGAGCAAAATATTCACAGGAGGTAGAAGGTAGTAGAGACTTGGAAAGAAGAGAGAAGGGGTAGGGGAAAAGCTGGCACAGGATGAGGTATGGGAGGAGACTTGAGTGATACACAGAAGGTCAGGAAATTGAACAGAGCTGCATAGCAATGGAGGATGAGGACCTGTGGGTCGGCACCAGAAAGTCCCAAGTGCCAGGAAAGAAAGAGGATCCCAGGACCCAACTGGGATGACATGAGCTGAAATAACCAACAAAGAGGAAGGGAACCACATCCAGAAGTTAGGCAAGGCCCCTGGTTGAGGGATGGGGTTACCCACTCATCCCCAAAATTTTAACCCAGAATTGCTCCTGTTTAAAGGAAATATGGGGACAAAGAGTAGAGCAGAGGCCATCCACAGACTGACCCACCTGGAGTACAATCCCATATGCAGACATCAAACCTAGACACTCTTGTTGATGCCAATAAGTGCTTGTTGACAGACACCCACCTGTCTCCTGAGAGGCTCTGCCAGAGACTGACCAATACAGATGTGGATACTTGCAGCCAACCATCGGACTGAGCATGGGGACCTCAATGGAAAAGTTAAGGTAAGGACTAGAGGAGTAGAAGGGTTATGCAACCCCATAGGAAGAACAATATCAACCAACCAGACCTCCCAGAGCTCCCAGGGACTAAGCCACCAACCAAAGAAGACCCATGACTCCAACTGCCTATGAGGCAGAGGATGGCCTTATCAATGGGAGGGGAGGCCCTTTGTCCTGTGAAGGATCGATGCCCCAGTACAGGAGAATGCTAGGGAGGTGAGGTGGGAGTAGGTGGGTGGGTGGGGAAGCAGGCTCATAGAAGCAGGGAGAGGTGAGGAGGGATAGGGGATTTGTGGTGGGTAAACTGGGAAAGTGGATAACAGTTGAAATGTAAATAAGTAAAATATCAAAAATAATAAGACCCTCATAATAGGAAACAATCCTGCCCCAGCCTCCTGATTTATATGAGTACTGAAATATGCATCCAGGCCCAGCTTGTACTGTTTGGGGGTATTTTTTACTTATTTTTGGAGTTTTGTTTTGTTCTCTTTTATAGGAATCATTTTATATTAATTGAGTGGTGTGTGTGTGTGTGTGTGTGTGTGTGTGTGCGCATGCACACATTCACACTTACCACAGCACATAAAATGAACACAAACTACTATTTTCACACTTCCAAAAGTAGAAGCAGAACATGAAAAAGAAGTATTTTACATAATAATATAAAGTTGTTTAATGATGTAAATTTATTTTCTTTGTCATATTAAAGTCATCCATGACTTTAAGGCCAAAAATAATCAATTTATAAATTCAATTTTTTTTTATCCAGTTGAAACAATCATCTTTTGCCAGTAACTTCAGTATTCACTGTTTACTCTGCAATTACCGTGGGACCTTTGTGAGAAATAAAAATCTAATGTCTTATAGAGAAGTCATTTATATGGTAAAGCGTGCATGAGTATAATGAGGAGGTAAAGTATAAAATAAAATGATAATGAGGAGCTAATGGTACAGGTCAGTGCACACCATGTGCTTCTTATACCCAAGCCCCTGAGTTCAGTTCTCAAAGTAGATGTAATAAAGAGAGCAGTAAACGAAGGAGGGAGGTGGAAGAAAGAGCAAAAGGAGAGAAACGAAGGAAGGGAGGGAGTCTGGAACAAAAATTCTAGGACTTAGAAAGTGGAGGGAGGAAGCTCATGAGTTCAAGGTCAGACAGTGACATTCACTACTCTGTTTCACATTGAAAGAACGGTGAAAGAACACATAAAAATGGTTAAATTTTTAAAGTATATTTTTACTTACTCTGAGATTTTTGCATAAGTATATTATATTTTTTATTACATCCATGTCCCACTCCTCTCTCCCACTCCCCCCATATTCCCTTATTGTGTCCCCCTCCAAAATATGTGTCTCCTATATTTTTTAAATAATTAACTGAACCTAATAAGTGCTGGTAATATGTACATGTATGGGGGGTTGTGCATGGAACAAAGGGTCAAGCTTCCAAACAGGAAGAGCCATCCCTCTACTTGCAGCCATTAACTACTGATAGCTCCCTAGCTAGAAGAGGGACTTGATAAGCTTTTTTAAAGTATACACTGAACTATTGGCTGGCTTCATCTCTGTGTTCATGATTCTAGTAGTCATGTTATGTCCAGGAGACAAAGTTTCCTAGTGGTCTGTACAACCTATATTTTTTTATTATTTTCTTCCTCTTCTTCCATGATGTTTTATGAGCCTGGGAAGATACTTCACATTTTCTATAAAATTAAATATAGTCTATATCTACCTCATTTGTCAAAGGGAATTGTTTCCACAAAAGGATCATAACTTAAGAATATTCCTTTAAAAGGTCATCTAGAGACCACCCCTCCTAGGAATCCATCCCATCTGCATACACAAAACCTTAACACTATTGCTGATGTCAAGAAACACTTCCTGGCAGGAGCCTAGTTTAGCTGTCCCCTGAGAGGGTCTGCCAGCACCCAACCAATACAGATGCAGATACAGTCAACCATCAGAAGGAGCCCAGGGGCCTCAATAGAAAAGTTAGAGGAGGTACTAAAGGGGCTGAAGGGGATTGCAACCCCATAGGAAGAACAGACCACCTAGAGCTCCCAGGGACTAAACCACCAGTCAAAGAGTACACATGGAGGGACCCATAGCTTGAAGTACATATGTAGCAGAGGATTACCTTATCTGGCATTAATAGGAGAAGCCCTTGGTCCTGTGGAGGATTGATATCCCAGTATAAGGGAATGCTAGAGTGGTGAGGCAGGAGGGAGTGGGTAGGTGGGTGGGTGGGGCACCCTCCTAGAGGCAACGAGGGGGTGGGTGGGATGGGTATATTTGCATATGGGCAACCAGTATGGGGGAATAACATTTAAAATGTAAATAAGTAAAATAACCAATAAAAAAGAGAATATTCCTTTAGTGAAGAAAACAATATCCACATATACCTTCCAAAATAAATCATTTTCCTGAAATCTTTGTCATTCTCTAAACGAAGCAGCAATTATCAGAACTTTCTGATCCAAGGATGGGAATATCTGAAGCAAGTAGGAAATGCCAATGGATTACCGATATCAAAAAGAATGCAAGGGAAGAACTTGAATTATATGAAAAAAGTGACTATCTTATTTATGGTTTTACTGCTGTGAACAGATACCATGACCAAGGGAAGTCTTATAATGATAACACTTAAGTGGGGCTGGCTTATAGGTTCAGAGGTTCAGTCCATCATCAAGGTGAGAACATGGCAGCATCCAGGCAGGCATGGTTCAGGAGGAGCTTCGAGTGCTACATCTTCATCTGAAGGCTGCTTGCAGAATACTGGCTTCGAGGCAGCTAGGATACGGGTTTAAAGTTCACATTCACAGTGACACACCTACTCCACACCAACTCCAACAGGACCACACCTTCTAATAGTGCCATTTCCTTGGCCAAGCATGTACAAACCATCACAGTGATATAAAAGACAGAGCAATTGTAGGAGATAAATGACTAAATTATTGTTATTCAATCTAATCAATGGACTGCAGTGGATAATTCCAAACCATTAACTACTAATAAAGCAGACACTTTATGAAGGTGAATCCATTGATCTGCTTCTAGTTACATTCCCTAACAGCATTTTCAGAGCTGTCTTTATGTCTTTGTTCCTCAGACTGTAGATGAAGGGATTCAGCATGGGAGTGACCACAGTGTACATTAATGAAGCTGTTGCAGTGGCATGTGAGTTTTGGGTCACAGCAGAACTGAGGTACACTCCCAGGAGGGTACAATAAAATAAGGAGACAACTGAGAGGTGAGATGCGCAGGTGGAAAATGCTTTGTACTTCCCCTGGGCTGAGGAGATTGCACGAATGGAGGACACTATCTTAGAATAAGAATAAAGGATACCAGAGAGGGGGCCAACAGCCAGTATCATAGCTGTAATGTAAATCACCATGTCATTAAGAAAGGTGTCAGAACAGGCCTGGTGTACAACTTGATTAAGTTCACAGAAAAAATGAGGGATTTCCAAGTTTGTGCAGAATGACAGCCGTAACACCAAAAAGCTATGTAATAAGGAATTCAAAACACCTATAATCCAGCATGCCAAAATCAGCAATCCACAGCGTCTTGTGTTCATGATGATCATGTAATGCAGGGGGTGACAGATGGCCACATAGCGGTCATAGGCCATCACAGTTAGCAGAAAAATGTCTAACCCTGAAAAAAGCAGTAAGAAGTACATCTGGGTGATGCAGTTTGCATAGGTGATGACCTTGCTCTGTGTGTGAATGTTCACCAGCATCTGTGGGACAGTGGTGGAGGTAAAGCAGATGTCCACAAAAGACAGATTAGACAGGAAGATGTACATGGGTGTGTGCAGGTGGGAGTCAACAACGATGGCCATGATGATGAGTGTGTTCCCAATGACAGTCACTAGATACATGGAGAGGAACAGTCCAAATATGAGAGGCTGAATTTGGGGTTGATTCTCTGAGAATCCCAGAAGAAAGAATTCTGAAAGCTGGGTGTCATTTCCTGGTTCCATGTGTTTGATATGCCTACCAAAAGACAAAGAAATGAGTGAGTGAGTGAGAGGGAGAGAGGGAGAGAGAGAGAGAGAGAGAGAAAGAGAGAGAGAGAGAGAGAGAGAGAGAGAGAGAGAGAGAGAGAGAGAGAGAGAGAGAGAGAGAGAGAGAGGTGAAGCCTAAGTCACCTATCAACAACCTGACATCAATTCTTCCTCCCTCTTTCCTTCTTCCTCTCATTGGTATCATGAACCCCTGTACCCTTTTACTGCTACCCATATATTCTTGGATGTGAGACTATCCACTGGAGCTGGAGTGTGGTTAATCTACCAGGAACCGCACCCCTGAAAAACACTGACTCTCCTCAACAGGCACCTGCTGCCAATAACTCTGCTAGAGACGAAGCCTTACGATCCCTTCCCTCCTCACGCAGGCATGTTGGCTGGTTTGATCTTGTACAGGTTATGTGAAGGCCACTATAGCTCCTGTGAGTTCATTAGTTCACTGGATTTGTCATGTTCAGAAGCCACTATTTTACAGCATTCCTTCCTGTTTTCTCTTCTGGGGTGTTCCCTGAGCCGAGTAGGGAAGCCTGTGCTATCGAATGTCACTTAGGGCTAAGTTCTCTACAGACACTCACTCTCTACCCTTTGAACAGTTATCATTTTATATTATCTCCTGTCCATTGGAAAGGAGGCTTCTCTCGTAGAAACAAACAACTTCACTGATTTGTGGACAAACAAACAAATATTCAAACAAAAATTTGTTGTTCTCTTAAGAAAATAATAGCAGTATGCTTTTTTCCAGAACCCATGAATTCTCCATCCAACAGGTTTTTGGCCAGGCAACTTAGTCAAACACTCTATAAGTGACTCTACAAGCTCAGACATGTAGCGGCACACAATTTATTTCTCTATTTTATATGAATACTCTGAGGAAGTACCATCTTTGATTAGTAATGCCTGTGCCATACTCAATCTCTGCTCAAAGTCAATGTATTCAGTGAACTCTAGGACTGTGGTGTTCTCCTGGCCCTCGCCCTCCATTTTTGACTCTCTTGATCATAGACTTTTCTCCATCATGGACTCTTTAACATACACACATGGAACAGAGACACAGATAAGTGTTGTTGGCACTCTTCATTAAAGAAGCTTATTTTTTTAATCCCAATTGTTTATTCAAGACCTTTACAAACCTCATAAAAATTAAGTGGGTTTGGAGAAACACTCCACAGACATAGGAGAAAGTTTACAAAGTACAATGGTGCCGACGCCTGCCTGTCTGGCAGGCAGTCCCTTTAACTCCAGTGTAGACTTATTACTCAGTTCTTAACTGTCATCCCCTAAGTAAGAGTACTGTCCCTCCCAAACACCTCACTAGCTGCCCTGCCTTCTCACTTTCTTGAACTAATGCATCCTGTAGGTGGCTGAGAAGCTTATTTTTGAAGTAGAGAGAGGGACTATTACAGAGGATAGGGAAAAAAGATTGTAAAATTCAGAGAACTAGAGAGTATATTTTGTAAGTATGACAGGGAAGCAAATACCTGGTTATCCAATTTCAAATGCTCAGTCCTAAAATCATATACATGGAAGCAGTAATTAACAAACTCAGCAGGTTTTGTGTGTGTATGTGTGTGTGTGTGTGTGTGTGTGTGTGTGTGCACTCACATATATACTCACACATACATACACACTCACAAAAGAAAAAAAACATTAATTTGAGAGGGAGTTTAGTGGGGACATGGGAGGAGTTATATTTAATAAAAAAAAATCCTAAATAAAAACTTGAATTAGAAACACTTTGAAGCACTCAAGGAATAAAAAACAAACAAACAAAATCCCTGGAAAATGTCCAGACACTAGCTAGATAATGATGAGATTTAAAGACACACAAAATCCTTACAATAAAATGAAAGAGATGAGATACAAGCACAAATTTTAAAGTATGCAAAAATTTAAAATTATACATCAGATGGTGTCAATGGTGTGCTCATAAACTTTCTTTAAATAAAACGAATGTCTGAGACAATCAACTTATAAAGAGAAAAGGTTTATTTGGGCTCATAGTCTTTGGTTCCTTGGCCCTGTGGCTTGAGCCTTCACTTCATGGAGGCAGCCCAATGTAGTTGGAACACATAGTCAAACAAAGGCACTCATTCTAGGGCTTGGGATACAGCTTATTTGATAAGAATTACTGCTGTACTAGCCTGGAGACCTGGGTTCAGGTACCATGGCCCATATTTTTTAAAAGTAGTCAGACTCATGCCTGTAAGCCCAGTGCTATATGAGAAAGGGCAGGAATATTGCTAAGACTTCTGGGTAGGCAACACAGCTAGACAGTTAGAGGTTTAGTGACAGAACACATAATAGAGAGGGGGATATTCTAAGTCCTCCACTACACATAGACACAGTTCTCCCTTTATTTCTCTCTTTATCTCTCTCTCTCCCTCCCTCCCCCCTCACACACATATACGTTTGTATATACAGCATGCACACAAAATAAAATAAAGGAAGAGAGAGATATAGGGATGGAGGGAGGAAGAGAGAGAAAGAAAAGAAAATGGGGTGGGGGAGATGGAAATAGAAAAAGAGACCACTTACCCCATAGCCTTAAAGTAAATTAGAAAGTGAAAGAGACTAATATTGAGTATAATATTGTCCATGCAGTGCATAGTCCAATGACCAAAAGACTTCCACAAGACCTCTGTTTTGACAGTTCTACCACCTCCAAAATTTGTGCTTAGAAATACACACTCAAGATGCACATTACAGCAAGTGGAATGAAGACAAAGAAATACAATAACAGATAATTGCTAATGGGAATGTTGTCTTACCTAGGTGCACTGAGATCACTGGATACAATCTCATTCAGACATGGTCATCAAAGAGGACAGGGTAATTTCCAACAATGCATCTGGGACTGTTCATACAAGGAAGAACATCCATGCAAAGCTTCAAGGAATATATTTCTTAAAGCTATTTAATTTGGTCAAGAAAATAAAAGCAGTAAAAAGAATTAGTAAGAGGGTGACCAGTTACAAGTGGTATCATGAAATCATGGATGCATAGGCCAGGCTTGGTGGTATACAATTGGAAATACAACTGTTCCAGCAGGCTGAGGAAGAGTATGGTATGATCATGGGAATTTGGTATTAGCATGGAAAATCATAAATTTTACTTGAGAATCTGGGTGACAGATTGTTGCCTAGCATGCAAAGGGTTCTGGGTTCCATCGCTGGTGCGTGCACACACACACACACACACACACACACTACCCAGAACACAGTGAGTGTCCTGTGATCTTAAAGTTACATGAGTATTTCTGTGATAAAATACTCAGAAAATAGGAAGCTTCAAGGAGAAAGAGGTTGATCAGGTTTAAATACGGTGGTGTTTACTTGTTAACTGTCAATTTGACACAACCTAGCGTCATCTGGGATGGAAGTCTTACCTAAGGAATTAACTAAATCAGTTTGGCCTGTGGGCATGTGTATGAAGAGGATTGTTTTGATTATTAATTGATGTGGGAATATCAGTCCATTGTGGATGATACCATCTCCTAGATAAGGGTGTTCTAAACTGTAAAAACAAGAGAAAGCCGGTGAGCAATCATCCTATACTCATTTGTTTCCCATTGTCTTTGACAGTGAATATGATGTGGCTAGTTTCTTCAACGTCCTATCAGTTTGAATTTTATGCTATATTGGACTTTAATGTGGAGTTCTAAAACTTAACCAGCCTGTTTCTCCTTGAAGCTTCTTTTTTTCTGAGTATTGTAGCACAGAAATACACATATCACTTTAACAAAGGCCACTGTCTTCTTACACCTAGACATAATAGACAAACGTCACTACCACATTATCCTTCTGTTTCATTAAGGCCATGCTCTCTTTTCTGTTCCAAGAAACATTTTATTGTGCATTAACTGTATAACACATGGGTTCTATTATAACATCTGCATCCACATTTACAATGTATCTCAGCCTGTCACCCAATCCCTTCTTTTAGTCTTTTGCTGGTCCTGCCTTTCCCTAAATATCTTTCTTTTACTTTCAGGACTTTAACATTTTTATTGTATTATTTTACTTTTCCATTTATTTAGTTGTGTGTGTGTGTGTGTGTGTGTGTGTGTGTGTGTGTACTACCTGCACATGCAGAAGTCAGAAGACAGCCTGTAGTGTTCACTACTCTACTCATGTCATCAAGCTTGGCAGCGAGCACCTTTACTTGCTGAGCCTTCTTGCTGGCTCATTCCTATGGCTTAAAAATTGACCTTCCACACATGAATTGCTTATGTGATAATTAAATAACTGCTCAGCGAAGAGGGAGCAGAAACAACAACATTTGACAAATTAAAACAATGAAAGAAGCTGATTCTCATGAGACCAGGAGGAAAGGTAGCTTCCCTGGCTATGAGAATGTTCTGCCTCCCATTCCATCTCATGACATCCAACAAAAATCTGAGGAAAATTTACTCTGAACCAAAGGTAACAGTTGCTATTTTAAAGAAATGTAATAGTGCATACTCTAGGAAGAGAAACATAGCCATGAGAATAACTCAAATGACTATCTGTGACCCACGTAATGGAAGGGGATAGCCAATCCTACAAGTTTCTGTCTTACACACAC
>JADRCD010195078.1:0-11668 GCA_019843815.1 Montemys delectorum | reverse complement strand
ACACACACACACACACACACACACACAGAGTGTTGTGGCATGAGTAAACCAATCAATATTTGCATATATAGGGAAATATGCACAGAGCTACTGGAATGGGTTGTTTACCTATGAATAAACAAAAAACTTATTTTCACTTTGTCTGTTCCATGTTTGTTTGATTCACCAGTTTGATTTGGTATGACAGTGGATTGGGAAATGTGATACCTCAGTTTTCTCATCTAATATATTTTCTTTATTAGTGTTAGGATTTTAGTTGTACACTCACTCTTTCTAGATAAATTTCATGTGTACACTCAGGTCTCCCTTCTAATGATCATTAATATGCAAAAGTGCTCCCCAAGAGAAGGGACCACAAAGTTCTATTGCTTCTGGATGAACTATCTATATGGATTCTGGGGTAAGATGGTCTTCAGGTGTGTAAGTTCTAATGAAGCCACCAGGACACAACAGATATTTTCAAAGTCATGATCATGAAGAGATCTATGATCAAACTCATTTAGTAACAAAACCAAACCAAAAAGACTTAGATAAGTAAAAGGGATTCGGTGAGATGTGAAGGGGTTATCAGAGGAAGGAGACAGG
The DNA here is from genome assembly GCA_019843815.1 of Montemys delectorum. NCBI lineage: Eukaryota > Metazoa > Chordata > Mammalia > Rodentia > Muridae > Montemys > Montemys delectorum. The sequence continues at coordinate 11,083 of JADRCD010195078.1, read as the reverse complement.
AGAGGGTAAAAGAAAGGAATGGATGTATTGCTACACCAGCTCCTCCTCCACGACAATAGAATAAATATGTCCTATTACACTGACAAGCATTCTTTTTCTAATTGAACCCATAAGACACCACATCAGCAAGTACTGCCATGATTTCACACTGTTCATGCTTTCCATACCATCATATTTTGCTCCAGTTGTACATCTGGATGCAAATTAGCAGAGCCTTAGTCTGCTACAATGACCACTTTGTTTGCAAAGGACTGAGTGAATACATGATGGAATTTGTGTAAATGTCGTTCACTTAGATCTTTTCTATCAATATGACATTATCATCACCAGTCATTGTGTTGTATGTAACTTAGCATACAATGTTCTGTCTATACATTCCATAATAACAAAGGTATACAAACATAAGTTTTCCTTTAGATTGAACCATTTTATGAGTTTATAAAACCATAATTTTTTATTATTCTTCTAAAACAAAATTGTCACTTAAGGATTAATTCCCACCCCAATTACTGAGTTCAGTGCACTCTTTTCTTTTCAGCTTCATGAATCAATACACTTCATGACCAACCCACACAGCCTTCCTTACATCTCCCAGTCCTGTTTAGACTAACTTTGCTCTCATGCATCTTTTCTGTTCTTCTATTTTCTGAACTCTTAGTACAATACCAGCAGAGTTCCTGGACTCACCTGGATGAATTTCTGAAAGGTACGTCTGTGTCTCTAAACCCAAACGTCACTCTGAATGGCTATTGTTGTGATTGACTCATGAAGAAGTACAAAGAGAGGCATTAATCCCAAGTCAGTGTCAAGACTTCAAAACAAGAAAAATTAATTTGCTCAAGTTTGCAAATCAGAAGGACTACACTGGGGAGACACTAAAAGATGATAGTAGCTTCTCCCCTGAGAATATTTTCCCCCTATATTTGAAGTTCTAAGCACATGATTTCCCTATGGGGCATTGTTCTACACAGAAAAAAATTATTCCTAAAGATTGCCTGTTCTCAAAGGCATAGGTTAAAAACTTAGGTGACAAGTCATTTTTCCTTCCCCAGAAACCCTCGTGCTTTAACCCCCTACCAACATTTCTTCATCTTTATTTAATGTTTCTACCAAAGTCTAAAGCTATGAAAGTTATCATAAATATGTCCTCGAGTCACCAAACCACTGCTTCAGATTGGTGCCAGGAGAATGCTTTTCTCTTGATGTTAGACCATGGGTCCTAAGTTAATTGGCCTCATTGGGCTTTTTCCAAAACAACAAAGGGTGTGTTTCATCTTGAAAAAGTAGAAAAATTCCACTCATTACATTATTCATGAGATATTTTTTTAATCCTCTAATCAAATACCTTTATATATTTGTTTTTTTTAACCAAAAATCATCTACTTGTCTCTTTAGGTTGACAATTGTTTTAAAAAACAAAAACAAAAAAACTGGTTGCGTGGCTGGTGAGATGGCTCAGTGGTTAAGAGCACTGACTGCTCTTGCAATGGTCCTGAGTTCAATTCCCAGCATCTACATGGTGGCTCACAACCATCCATAATGAGATCTGATGCCCTCTTCTGGTGTGTCTGAAGACAGCTACAGTGTACTTAGATGTGATACTAAATCTTTAAAAAAAAGAAAGAAAGAAACTGGTTGCAAATTTGCAAAAATGAGGCTCAGATACTTCTGTGCTATATCCCAAGTTAGAATCAAGAAACTGCTAGATTTAGAGAACTCTATAAACATTTTTCTAGCTTCTTTAAATCTTTTTTATTATATTTTATTTATTTATGTGTGTGTGCCCAAACAGACACAAGTGCATACACACACACACACACACACACACACACACACACATGCACTTGAACACATTTCTATAAACCAGGGAACAACTTTCAGGAGCCATTTCCTTTTCTCCCAATATGAGCTTTTGTTATTTAACTCAGTTTATCAAGCAATAGCCTTTACAAACTGAACTATTTCACAAGCCTCTATTTCTGCCTTCCTAGATTTATTGTCATATAAGATGTGACAATAAATGTGTCTGAGCATCTGATAGGATGAGACAAAAGGTGATGTTCAGCATCTGAAAGAATCAACAGGAGCTCTCACCCCCCAAACTTCACCTTACTGCCCAGCAATAATCCCACCCTGCCTCCATTGTGAGTACTCAATCTCCTCAGAGAGGAAACAACTCAAAGATCAGCACTGGGAGAGTGAGAAATCCTGTCTAGCTCAAGACCCTTTCATCTCCAATGTGAAAGCCTATTTTGGGGGATATATAGAAATGAAGATTCTGGTTTGTCAGATCTAGGGTGATTCCAGGAATCCTGCATTTATGACTGGGTATGAGATAGTAAAGTATAGCAATAGGGGATGCTAGATAGGACTTTCTCAATCAACAAAATTTTATTGAAACAGAATGAATACATTGGTATATGTCTTAGTCAGGGTTTCTATTCCTGCACAAACATCATGACCACGAAGCAAGTTGGGGAGGAAAGGGTTTATTCAGCTTATTTCCACATGGCTGTTTATCACCAGAGAAAGTCAGGACTGGAACTCAAGCAGGTCAGGAAGCAGGAGCTGACGCAGAGGCCATGGAGAGATGTTCCTTGTTGGCTTGCTCCTCCTGGCTTGCTCAGCCTGCTCTCTTATAGAACCCAAGACTTCCAGCCCAGGGATGGCACCACCCACAAGGGGCCCTACCCCCTTGATCACTAATTGAGAAAATGCCCCACAGCCGGATCTCATGGAGGCACTTCCCCAACTGAAGGTCCCTTCTCTGTGAAAACTGCAGCCTGTGTCAAGTTGACACACAAAACTAGCCAGTACAGTATAATAGCCTCTAAAGGAATCTGTGGGTTTTTTCTAACAGAAATCGTCTAACTGCAGGTACAAGATTGAAATTATCAATATTTCCTCATGAATCAGGGAGAAGACATAGGCCGCACTTCTCTTGGAGATCTGACAACTAGGGTTGGTCGAAAGAAGGGGGTAATTTTTTCCCAGGGGTGTAGACGCTGACAAATCACCTTTTCTCTGGTAAATAACCTCTGCCTTACACTCTAGCAAGAAATTCTCATTAAATTTGGTGTACCATACATTAAATAAATGCATACATAAAATGCAGAAAGGGACTTAGTGAAAAGGGTTCCAGAGGTGAGAAAACATGTTGGGAGGTGGAAATGGCTAAAGCTCCATATATAAATGCCCAAAGCTGTCAAATAATAAAGAATCTTTGAAAAGTGTGTGAAAAGTAAAGAAAACGTTACAACTAACTAGAAACTAGGCCTAAAAAAAAACAGAACCTGTAAACTAGAAAGAAGCTTCTTTTGTATCAAGTGTCCATCTCCCCTATGATATTTTAATTGAAAAATGTATGCAATATATTTTTTATTTTTCATGACAGGGAACGCAATATATTTTGATCACGTTTTTCTCCTCCCCTATTTTTTCCCAGAGTCTCTCCACCTTGCTGGCCACCCAACTTTATATGCTTTCTATCTCTTTCTCTTTTAAAAAAAATCCAACCAACCAAAACTAAGACAAAAAAAAAAAAACAGAAAAAAAAAATGAAAACACACACACAAATATGTTCCACAAAAATCGAAATATAGAAAACCAAAAGACTGATAGGACAAAGAAATGCCCAAAGTAACATGAGACCAAAAGTCTAAAAATATACTATTAATTTAGTTTGTGTGGGAAAATAGTTGCCCTGGGCATAAGGTATCGACTGAAGTGCTAACCACTATCCTGAAGGCTGATAGCACACACCACCATCTGCTTTATAAAAACAATCGTACAATTAGAATAATAAATGTATAATTTTCTGCCTGCCTTAATTTGTTCAACAAGTATGTATGTCTATAAGTTTAAATAATATATTAAATTTTTTCCAAAAAATTACTCACTAGAGTTTACATTGTACACGATTTATAGAAAATGTTCTTTTTTTGCTGTACTTTTTAAATTTTTTAATTAAATTAATTTTTTACACTTCATATTGATTCCCCACCCCCCACTCATCCTCCAAATGCTCCACATCCCACACCTCCTCCCCACCCCAACCCCTGTCTCCACTTAGATGCCCCCACCCACTACCCCACCTGACCTCTAAACTCCCTGGGGCATCCAGTCTCTTGAGGGTTAGGTGCATCATCTCTGAATAAGCACAGACCTGGAAGTCCTCTGCTGTATGTGTGTTGGTGGCCCTATATCAGCTGGTGTATGCTGTCTGCTTGGTGGTCCAGTGTTTGAAAGATCGCTGGGGTCCAGATTAATTGAGACTGCTGGTCCAGTGTTTGAAAGATCGCTGGGGTCCAGATTAATTGAGACTGCTGGTCTTCCTACAGGATCGCCCTTCTCCTCAGCTTTTTCAGCCTTCCCTAATTCAACAACAGGGGACAGCTGCTTCTGTCCATTGGTTGGGTGCAAATATCTGCATCTGACTCTTTCAGCTAGTTTTTGGGTCTTTCAGAGGGCAGTCATGCTAGGTCCCTTTTTTGTGAGTGCTCCATAGCCTCAATAATAGTGTCAGGCCTTGGAGACTACCCCTTGAGCTTGATCTCACTTTGGGCCTGTTGCTGGACCTTCTTTTCCTCAGGCTCCTCTCCATTTCCATCCCTGTAATTCTTTCAGACAGGAACAACTATGAGTCAGAGATGTGACTGTGGGATGGCAACCCCATCACTCACTTGATGCCCTATCTTCTTGCTAGAGGTGGACTCTGTAAGTTCCCTCTCCCTACTGTAAAGCATTTCATCTAAGGTCCCTCCCTTTAATTTCTGAAAGTCTCTCACCTCCCAGGTCTCTGGTGCATTCTTGACGATCCACCCCAGCCTCCTATTTCCTAAGGTGGCCTGTTTCCATTCATTTTTTTGTTTGTTTGTTTAATATTCTTTTATTTACTTATTTATTTTTATTAGATATTTTCTTTATTTACATGTCATATGATATCTCCTTTCCCGGTTTCCCCTCTGTAATAAAGAAAAAAAATAAAATAAAATAAGAAAAAAAAAACCTGTTCCCTCCCCCCTCCCACTGCTCAACAACCCACCCTCTCCCGCTTCCTGGCATTCTCCTACACTGGGGCATAGAACCTTCACAGGACCAAAGGCCTCTCTTCCCATTGATGACCAACTAGGCCATCCTCTGCTATACATATACTGCTGGAGCCATTAGTCCCACCATGTGTACTCTTTGGTTGGTGGTTTAGTCCCTGGGAGCTCTGAGGGTACTAGTTAGTTCATATTGTTGTTCCTCCTAAGGAGCTGCAAACCCTTCAGCTCCTTGGGTCCTTTTTCTAGCTCCTTCTTTAGGGACTATGTGCTCAGTCCAATGGATGGCTGTGAGTCTCTATTTCTGTATTAGTTGGGCACTGTCAGAGCCTCTCAGGAGACAGCTATATCAGGCTCCTGTCAGCCAGCACTTACTGGCATCCACAATAGTGTCTGGATTTGATGATTGAATATGGGAAGGATTCCCAGGTGGAGTAGTCTCTGGATTGCCCTTCCTTCAGTCTCTGTAACTCCTTCCATGGGTATTTTGTTGCCCCTTTTACAAAGAAATGACATATCCACACTTTGGTCTTCCTTCTTGAGTTTCTTGTGGTTTATGGATTGTACTTTGTGTATTCTGATCTTCTGGGCTAATATCCACTTATCAGAGAATGCATACCATGTGCAAAAACTCAAGTGAGAGCAGATGCTGGCAAGGTTGTGGAGAAAGAGGAACACTCCTTCATTGCTGGTAGGATTGCAAGCTGGTACAACCACTCTGGAAATCAGTTTGGCAGTTTCTCTGGAAATTGGACATAGTACTACCAGAGGACCCAGCTATACCACTCCTGGGTATATACCCAGAAGATGCTCCAACAGGTAATAAGGACACATGCTCCACTATGTTCATAGCAGCCTTATTTATAATAGCCAGAAACTAGAAACAACCCAGATGTCCCTCAACAGAGGAAAGAATACAGAAAATGTGGTACATTTACACAATGGAGTAATATTCAGCTATTAAAAACAATGAATTTATGAAATTCTTAGGCAAATGGATGGATCTGGAGAATATCATCCTGAATGAGGTGACCTAATAGTAAAAAAGAACACTCATGGTATGCATTGCTTCCATTCTTTCTGCTGGCCCTCAGGGCTCCACTCCTTTTCCCTCACCCAATACCAGATCAGGTTCCCCTCTCCCTCTTCCACTACTTCCCCCCCAAGTCCACTTTCCCTCCAAGGTCCCTCCATCCCTCCCCACTTGTGATTTGTTTCTTCTCTCTCCAAAGTGGGACTGAAGCATCCTCACTTGGGCACTTCCGTTTGTTGACCTTTTTTGAGTTCTGTGGACTATATCTTGGGTATTCTGTACTATTTTTTTGCTAATATCCACTTATTAGTGAGTACATACCATGCATATCCTTTTGGGTCTGAGTCATCTCACTCAGGATATTTTATAGAAAATGTTACTTATGCCATGGTAGACAGAGCAATGACCTCTCAAGGAAATTTCTATTCTAATCCCAAGGACATGAGGCTTTATGAGGTTTTGCTGCAAAAAGGCCAAATAAACAAGAAGTAGAATGAGGGCTCCTAAGAAGCTGATCAAGGACAGAGAGATTGACTGGATTAGCTGAGATATTCCAGAATAATTATAGAAGCGTCCATCATACTTTCATTTCAGTTGCTGTGAAAAAAAATTTAAAAAGGCAATTGGGCCTGTGAAGGTTCTATGCCCCAGTGTAGGGGAATGCCAGGGCCAGGAAGCAGGAGGGGGTGGGGTGGTGAGCAAGGGGAGGAGGGAGGGAACAGGGGTTTGTTTTAGTTTTTGTCTTATTTATTTATTTATTTATTTATTTATTTATTTTGGAGGGGAACCTGGGAAAGGAGATATTGTAAATAAAGAAAACATCTAATAATAATAAAAAAAGGCAATTGGAAGAATCATGCTACCAATAATTAGTGGGGGAAATTCAGAGGAGTAGGAACTTGAAACATGTTGTCATATTGATATCCAGAACCAAGAAGAGAGAGAAATAAATGAAAGCATGATCAACTGCTTGACAATACTCAGCTAGATTTCTCCACTCTTACACAATTCAAGACCCTTTCTTTAGAGAGTGGTGCTGCCCAAAGTTGACTGTGTCTTCCCATTTTAACTAATTAAGACAATGCCTCACAATCAAACCTATCAACAAACAAAACATAAACATTATCTTGCTTCTGTCCTGTTTTTCAAACAAATTTATATTGCCTATATACACTTGGATATGGGGTTAGAGGGTTTCTCAGAGGAGCATGTCCACATACCAAGAGGGACATATTTAAGAAAACAACTTCTCTTTCTCCTAGTAGCTACTATTTACCATTATAATCCCAGTTAAGGATGGGATTTTGTGACGATCCTTCCGGCTTACACTTATGTGGGAACAGAACCTCTGCTCTGGATCCTCACCCACTAAGTTTACACCTCAGTTTCAGCTCAACTCCCCAAGTGTTCTGACACATCCAGAATCACAGGTGAGTTAGGGAAATAGGCTTTCTCTTCTGCCTTATGAGGTTCCCCCCAACACATACAACATGTCCTATTAGATCCTTCAGGACTATTTCTTCTGAATACTAGGTTATATGTGGCACTAACTGGACTGGACTAGAATACAGAATTCCTTTGTAGTAAGGGAATTAAGGACCTCTCTGTGCACACATCGAGTTAACCTTGCTGAATAGGCCCACCAGGCTTGTTCAGGAGAAATGACCTATTTGGAGTGAAAGGTGGGTATTGTTTGATTGCAAAGGTGCTGATGTGACAAGGGAACTTTTCCCAGGCAGGTGCCCTGTCCTGATATAGTCTGCAGGGTTAAGGCTGAGCCTTCTTGGGACCATCTGCATGCAGTGTCTTTTACGGACTCATAATATTTGGATATAAATCCAACACCTTCATAAAAAGGGGGTCTGGCATTATAGCACAGCCAGCAAGAGTTGGTTAGTTCTGGCTGGGAGGTATTTAGAATCTGGGAATGTTTTAACATCCTTCACCAGAGTGGATCTGCCAGTTCCATGTGGTTTAGAAAAGATTCTGGGGCTGGGAACCCCTGCTGGGCGGGCGACTAGGGGAACAGCAATCCTTGGTCTGAGGGCTGGCTTTGGCTTGGTTTTTTTCTGGGTAGGACCTCTCAGTATAGGTTTAGGGTTTGCCAGAATCCGGTTTGGCTCTATTGTTACCGGCTGGGGAGTTCACAATTGTTTTCTTCAGGAGTCTGACTGTAAAAATGAGTCCAAGATTGTTTCCCCCAATAATACAAAGCCTGAGATCCCATGATTTCCCAGCTTCCCAGCCTTTTCCTGTTTCCCTAGGATGGTGAACTTAAGTAGGACTTCAGATCGGCTCCCCTGTTGGGCAACTGTAATAAGATCTTCCTTTGATACTTCCCATCCCCCATTCCCCTCAATCGATGTCTCACAACCCCAAGAGGTGCAATAGAACTGTTTCAGTTCCCCATGTCACAGTTCTCTTTCCCCTGGGACATATATAAAAAGTCTCCCACCTACACTTAGGGTATGAATCTGGCACAGTCTCTTGGGTGTTGGGCCATGAGTTATCTGCCAGCTGGCACAAATCAGAGGTCAAATTTGGGAATCAGGGGATCCCAACAGGCTTTTTCATATTAGCCAGTTGGGCCCGGTAACCCATTTCAGGATTTTCAATTGTCCAAGTCAAGTCATAAGGCTGGTGTGGGTTTTTGGTCTCTGAATGGAGACATGGGCTGGGAACAGCAGTGCATGCTGCCAGTAAAAACAGCAAGCTTAGGACCAAGCTAATTTTAACTTGAAAGGATGGGAGCCCTTCTGAACTCTCCGTTCCGCAGTTGGCTGTGCAGTTTGGTAATCTTCTTCTGGGGAGAAAGGGTTAGCTGGTCTCACGTGAGTGCAGTGTACCCAGCCAGCGATCCGGTCTACCTTCGCAGCCCTTGGCGCCAACAAGACAACATATGGTCCTTTCCATCGAAGTTCTAATGCTTTCTGGCGAAACCTCTTCACATAGACCCAGTCTCCAGGCTGAAACCTGTGTAGCTCTGGAACGGGGCCTGCTTCATAAAGGGCACGCAATTTAGGCCAAACCTGCTCGTGAACCATTTAGTTGCTCTGACTTTAGTTATTAATTCATCATCTTCTAATTCTGCAACAGGTGCTGACTGAAGGTTAGGCACAATAGGGGCAGGGATGCCATATACGATTTCAAAGGGGGTTAGTCCTAACAAGTAAGGAGAGTTCCTTACCCTACACAGGGCAAAGGGAAGATGCATTACCCAGTCTACACCAGTCTCTAGGGGCTAATTTAATTAAGATCTCCCGAATTGTCCGATTCATTCTTTCTACCTGAACTCTGGGGCCTGTATGCACAATGTAATTTCCAATCTGCCCCAATATATCTTGTTATATCTTGACTTACCTTGGACACAAATGCTGGTCCATTGTCTGACCCTATATGTGGGAATCCATACCTGAGTAGGATATCTTAAAGTAACTTCTTAGCCACTGCTTTTGCAGTCTCTGTCTTTGTTGGAAAGGCTTCTGTCCATCCAGAGAAGATACCCAGGAACACCAGTAAGTACCTGTAGCCATACTTTCCTGGCGGGATCTCTATAAAATCAACTTCCCAGTAGGCCCCTGGTCTCGGACCTCGAAGACATGAACCAGGATGTTTGGCAATGTTGTGGGTGTTGACAAGCTTTACAGCTTGACACTATATCTTCGATAGTACATTGCACTTTTCTGAAAGTTACTTTAGATTGTCTCACTGCCTCTGCCATCCGTTTCCCTCCCACGTGAGTGACTCTATGGATTTCCCTGAGGATAGATCTTGCCAGGCAGGTAGGTAATATTAGCTTACCTTCAGCTGTCTGCTACCAGCCCTTGGGCTGATTCTTGGTCCATCTGACATCTTTTTCTGTATATGCTGGGCACTCCGGTAGATTTGGGTTGGGTGGTTCTGGTAGAGTTGCAGCTAACACAGAGGCAGCTGTTTCCTTAAAGGCTATCTCTTTGGCAGTCTTGTCAGCCAAATTGTTATCTTGGGCCACTGCTGTGACTCCTTTTTGATGGCCTGCACAGTGTATGACTACCACTCTCTTTGGCAGCCAGAGGGCTTCCAGTAGTTGTAGGATTTCATCTTTGTTTTTGATACTTTTCGTTCTGCAGTTAGGAGTCCTCTCTCCTGGTATATGGTCCCATGTATGTGGGCGGTTGCAAATGCATACCGACTATCTGGTAGATGTTGACGACCAGCCCTTTTCCTATGGTAAGGGCCTGGGACAGTGCTATCAGTTCAGCCTCTTTTGCTGAGGTACTTGGGGGGGAGAGACTGGGCCCAAATTACCTCTGTTTCTGGGGTCACTGCTGCTCCTGCCCTCCTCCATCCTTCTCTAACGAAACTGCTTCCATCCATGAACCAAGTCTGCTCTTCCCCTGGCAAGGGCGAGTCCTTGAGGTCTGGTCGAGTACTGTATGCTTGTGCCAAGATTTCACTGCTTTGGTGGAGCGGCTGATCCAGATCTGGATCAGGGAGGAGGGTTGCAGGATTTAAGAAAGCAGGTGACTGGAAAGTAACTAGGCCAGGATTGATTAGTAGGGTTTGATAGTGAGTCATGTGGACATTACTGAGCCACCTATCTGGTGGCTATTTGAGTACCGCTTCGATTGCATGGAGTGTGGTCATGGTTAAATTTTGCCCCAAAGTTAGTTTATTTGCATCTTTAACCAGTAATGCTGTGGCTGTGATGATACACAGGCAAGGTGGCCATCCTGCTGCCACTGGGTCTAATTTTTCCGACAGATAGGGTACGGGCCCTTTCCAAGGTCCCAGACTCTGAGTCAGGACTCCTTTGGGTATTTCTTTTCTTTTGTTGACATACAAGTGGAATGGTTTTGTGATGTTTGTGAGCCCCAATGGAGGACCAGACAGTAGGGCCTGTTTTATTTTGTCAAAGGACTTTTGATGGTCCTGAGTCCAAGAAAAGTCTGTGGCCTTTCTGGTGGCCTCATATAAATATTTGACTATTTCAGTGAAACATGGAATCTATAATCTGCAAAAGCCC
>JADRCD010195071.1:0-10713 GCA_019843815.1 Montemys delectorum | reverse complement strand
TTTATTTCTGTCAGGTTTCAGGCAAAGAAGGGATTTTTATGGCGGTGATTTTATTATAATGTGGTGCTGTAAAACCATTTTTTGTAGATAATGGTTTGGATAATTTTTTTTCAGACTACTGATCTGGGATTCTGAGCCTATAACATTGCCTCTCAGAAATACTTACATTTGTAACACAGAAACAAGAAAACTTGTAGCCAAGAAGCTTTTCCTTTATTGCCATGCTTCATACTATGAGAATAAAGGATTTTAAAACATGAAGAAATGGAATCACATAAAACAGTTTGAATGTGGTATATAGGACCTGTTGATCAGGTTGTCTAACCTAGAAACTTCTTTTTTGTTTTTTGATTTTTGTTTTTTTCGAGACAGGGTTTCTCTGTATAGCTCTGGCTATCCTGGAATTCACTCTATAGACCAGGCCTGCCTCGAACTCAGAAATCTGCCTACCTCTGCCTCCCAAGTGCTGGGATTAAAGGTGTGTGCCACCACCGCCCGGCTTTAGAAACTTCTTTAAACTATGTTTTTAGAGGACAAGGATGTAGTTCAATGGTGGACCACTTGTTTAGTCCAAACCGTATCCCTAAATCCCATCCTTATTGCTTGAAGAAACTATGAATGGGTTGAACTCATGCTACAAGTACACAAAACTTTCCTATACTCAGGATGCTGTTATTGAGAGAAATAATCTTCGTTTTTTTATCGAAAGATCCAGGTATCAGAACTTGAGAGATGACTCAGTTGGTCAGATGCTTGACATGAAAGCATGAAGGTTTTAGCTTGATCTCCAATTCATGTTGGAGACACATGTTGATATGTGCTTGTAGTACCAGCACTGGGAGACAGAAACAGGGAGATGTCTATCCAGCAAGTCTAGCCAACCTGGTGAGCTCCATGGTCTAGCAAGATTCTGTCTCAGAGGTAAGCTAAGAGGTGCACCCTTCACATGGTTGAGTGAGCAATGCTACTTGAAACCATGACTGAGTTCTATCCCTGGATCTCTAAGGTGCAAAGCAGATTATTCCAGATGGTCCCTCAGCCTCCACTCTTGTGCCTGGTTTATCCATTCCTACAGACAAGTACACAAAATGAAAGCATATAGATCCTGAGATACCATGCATGAGATTTTTCCTTAGCCTCCACAATATACCATCATATACATGCATAAACACCAAAGTTAATATCCAAAATAAGAAATACAATGTAACTAATATATAACACAGAAGTAATTATATTTTATTTGAAATGCGAAAAATTTACTAGATTCTTGATAAGAAAGTGACATAAGATTTAAAGTATTTTTTATCATAGTAGGTTTATTCATAATTATTTTTACTAAGAGTATCTATTTAACAATGCATACGACAATTGAAATTTCTTGAGCTGTTGTATATACAAGGATAGATAATGTAGTTTGGGGAAAATGACATTATTATTGCTGTAGATTTTAAAATTCTTGTTAGACTCTTGCAGCTGTTGTATTGTAGTTACATTGTAGTATTTTAATTCTGATTATAGAGCCAGCTTATTTAGTAATCCTTTCCTTTTAAGCATTATGAAAAAATTGAGAAACAAAACAAGGATGAGTAAAAGAAGAAACTTCATTACAAATAGAAATTAAATTGGAGGGGAGAAACATATGGGAATCTTATTTCAAAAGAAAAATAGGTAGAGGTAAGCCAGGTGTGACCATTTATTCTTCCAAAACCAAATGATCAGTTGCAATAGGGGCAATATTCCCTGTAAGAGGGTGCTCAATGGGGTTTTGGTGTGGATGAACTAATTCACAATGCTTGAATGAGTATAGAGATTATCTTTTTCTATATGCAAATGTATCTGGAAAATAGCCATCTGATTATGCTTAAGGGACAGTGGTTCCTGAGGGTCATCATGGACACATTCTGGATACAACTGGTTGTCCAGCTGATCATTTCTATAGTCTTTGGACTAACTTTCACCTGCTAATAATGGCCATGGTGCCTAGAACATGGCTCTAAATCTCAGTCCCTTGTTGTAGAATTTGGTCTTGTCTTGTGGACTAGCTGCCATCTTGGGGCTGTTGTCGAGCTTACAGGTTCCACAGACTTTCTTTATATTCCATTTCTTCATTAAGCTCTAATGACTCTATTGTTCTTAAGCAACTCATCTTTTTTTCTGAGATACTGATATTATTTATCTGTGAGTATGGACTTTTATTATGTATGTTTGTAAGTATATGTCTGTGTTTGTGCACGTGCACGTGTGTGGTATTTGTGATATTTGATGCTGAACTTGACTATTAGAGTACGTTTTTCTTCTCATCTCCCCATTGTCGATGAGAGATAATAAACTTCTCTTGTCTTTTTTCATTTAACTTAGTTCTCCTAACTTTGGTACTAACTGCAAATATTTTGGGTTTGAAACAACTATGTCCGTATTACCATGTTTGTTGATAGCATCCTTGCTCAGATCTTGTTTACACTGTCGTGCTGGTAAGAATTTATGGTTGTAGCTTCTGACATTTGTAGGAGTCACAATCCTCCAGCAAACTCTACTCCTCAGGCTCTTACAATCTTCTCACCCCTTCTGCAGTTTTTCCCAACACTTTAGTACAGGAGTTGCATTTTACAGGCATCAGTTGGAACAGGGTTCTCTAACTCGTGCATTTGATCAGATGTGGTTTTCAGTAATGGTTTCATTCTGTTAAGAGAGAAGTTTACTTGATGTGGAGTATAAAGTATAAGGACAAAAAATAACCATGTTAACATATATGCATATAAGTAACATTATATAGGCTGAGCAGGTTATATTATTTATTTAGGAGTACACACACACATACACACATACATTTATACATATACATATATATATACATACACACACACATTTAAAGAAAACACACATACGATTTAAAGAATAAGAGTCTATGAAAAAAATGTCACCTGATAACAATAAACTTTTTTTTAAATATTTTTTTTTTTTTTGTTTTTTTGAGACAGGGTTTCTCTGTGTAGCCCTGGCTGTCCTGGAACTCACTCTGTAGACCAGGCTGGCCTCGAACTCAGAAATCCGCCTGCCTCTGCCTCCCAAGTGCTGGGATTAAAGGCGTGTACCACCACTGCCTGGCAACAATAAACTTTTGAACAGTTTCCAAATGACCCTGGGCTGAGAGATTTTTGAGTGAATGGTATTTGAATGCATGGAGAAAAGCTAAAGCTAAGAGATTTATAGTTACTTGTCGATCATCATCGACAAGAGAGGCAGTCTTGTTAATTTGTAGCTTCTGACATTTGTAGGAGACACAATCTTGCAGCAAACTCTATTCCTCAGGCTCTTACAATCTTCTCACCCCTTCTGCAATTTTTCCCAACACTTTAGTACAGGAGTTGCATTTTACAGGCATCAGTTGGAATAGGGTTCTCTAACTCGTGCAAATACCTGACCAAATACCAAAAACAGGTTACTGTTGTCATGTTACACAGGTTCTAATGCCAAGGAGGTGGCAAGAAGAGATGAGAAAAGAAAGGAGATGGTATTGGAGACTTAATGAATCTATTCTGCATTGTTGGAGAGCCTTTAGTCTTCTACTCATCATTAATATCATTTAATTTAAACCTCATAATTAAATAGGCAGCATTTATCTTTTAATGTACTCATGAAGAAGTTATAGATTAGTGAGGATTGTTATTTTTTTTTATAGGTCATTCTCATATGGTTCTGAGAATTGAGATTCCTATCTTCATTTATTTGGCTATTCAGAAATGAAACCTTCTCATGGTACATTGGTTAAGTATGAAGACACATTGGTGGTTTGTTTTGGCATGTCTGTACCCCCAAATCCTCTAGATGCTACCACTTAACTCACCAGCAACTCTCTAGCTTATTCCCTCTTTCTTCTTAGATGTAAATGCCACTATTGTACCCTTTGGGACCTTCCTAGGCTGGACATTGCCATTGCTTATAGGCTTTATGGCATGGCAGAATTTTCATTGCTTTTCTCCCTTGGCAGCCTGAGTTATACCTTAGATACTGTTAGAACTAGTCATCAGGGAAGAGGCCTGCAGGCAAGTGCCAGGGCAATTCCTCCAAGTCCTGTGTTCAAAGTGTGCGGTATCTTCAGAAGTAGAGTCTTAGACTCAAGTTGCAGGTGGCAACCAAGGGCCATAGCAGCAGCATGCATTGTTTTGGGAGTCTGTCCTTTCTTTTGTGAACTAGCTATCCCCAGGAAGCAGGTATTTGGTCTGTCCCTTTCAGCATCTAGGGCATAGCCTTGTGAACTTGCCAAATTCTGAGTCAATTTGAGGAGTCCTTAAGTAGCCAGACCCTAAATATCATCCAAATATCAACGAGATGAGTATTAAGAATAGTAACTGACTATTCACTGTTCTATTTTTTAAATCATTTTAATTCATAGATAAGGGAGGGGGAGGAAGGATTTGTTTTTGACTCTAAATTATATTCTTTTCTCTGTTTAAATGCTAAAATAAAACTAAGCATACAATGGACTAGAGACAAACAGAAGACAGTAAATAGTAGGCATGGGTTGAAAAGAGAAAGAAAAGCATTCAAAACAACTTAGCATTCTAATTAATGTTCTTGAAAACAACCCTTGATCCATTGAGAAACACTAGATTATGCCCAGCAGACTTTCTTTACGTAAACTAGGAAATAATGTGGATATTTTAAAAAGATTTATTTTTGATAGGAGAAATATTATACTTATATTTGGATAGTCTCAAATTCCATTGGCAATACTTGAATATAGAAAGGCAATATGGTTGTAGACAAATCTTGAGATGTAATATATGAAAAATAATAGTAATAAAAGAAAACACAGCCCACCAACTTCCCTGAAAGCACACTTAACAGCTATAAACTGCAACCCAAACCTTGTGCTCCATTTCCTGCCTTACAACTCTGTCTGCTTTTTTGGAGGCCTGCTGATATCAGGGACAACCAGATAAGTTCCTGTCCCAAGTCCTTGCCCACCATATTCCCTTAAGACACACCAAACAGCCTTAAACTGCACCTGCTCCCTAAACTTTATTTCTCAGGCCTCAACTCTGTTTGCTTTCCTGGAGGCCTACTATTACCAGAGACCAAAGGTTATGCTGGTTCTAGGGACCCCAGAGACAACGTTCGCACCCAAAATCCCAGAGGCTAGACAGGCTACAAAAACCTCAGGGGAGATACCCTACTAGACCTGAAGATAAACTAGCCACCAGAAACTTAGGCCACTCTGGCTTGAAGACACAAGGGAAGCAGAAACCAAGGGGAAAAACATCCAAAAACACCTATCCAAACACCCCACCAAACAACAAAGATAAACTCAGAAATCAGTATTTAAACCCATAATATCCATGAAACCTAGATGGCTAAAGGCCAGCATAAGAATAAAATAAACAACAGCCAGGACAATGTGGCACCACCAGAGCCTAGCTATTTTACTGCAACAAGTCCTGGATATCCTAATACAACCAAAGCATAATTAAATTACCTTAAGTTCAACTTTATAAAGATTATAGAGGCCTTTAAAGAGGAAATGAATAATCTCCTAAACAAATACAGGAAAATAAAGTAAAATAATTGAAGGAAATGAATAAAAGTGTTAATGACCTGAAAATTAAAATAGAAGCAATAAAGAAAACATAATCTGAGGGAATTCTGTAGATGAAAAACCTAGGTAAGAGAACAGGAACTACAGTCATAGATCTAACCAACAGAATGCAAGAGATGGAAGAGAGAATATCAGGTGTAGAAGATTCCATAGGAGAAATTGACACATCAGCCAAAGAAAATGTTAATCTAAAAAGTTTATGACACAAAACATCGGGAACATCCAGAATACCATGAAAAGACCAATCCTAAGAATATTCTGAGTAGGAGAAGATAGATTCCCAGCTCAAAGACCCAGAAAATATCTTCAACGAAATCACAGAAAAAAATTTCCCTAACCTAAAGAAAGAAATGGCCATAAACATACAAGAAGCATTCAGAGCACCCAAAAAACTGGCCAAGAAAAGAAAATCCTCTTGCAATATAATAAAATACTAAACGTACAAAACAACAACAACAACAACAACAACAACAACAACAACAACAGAATAAAAGCTGCAAGGGAAAATGACCAAGTAACATATAAAAATAGATCTAGCAGGATTACACCTGACTTCTCAACAGAGACTCTAAAAGCCAGAAGGGTCTGGGTAGGTATCTTGCAGTTTCTAAGAGACCACAGATGTCAACCCAGACTACTATACCCAGTAAAAATTTCTGTCACCATAGAGGGAGAAAACAGAATTTTTTTCCATGACAAAACCAAATTTAAACAATACCTATCCACAAATCTATCCCTACAGAAAATACTAGAAGGAAATTTCCAACCCAAGGAGGTTAACTACCCCTAAGAAAACACAGGGAAAAAATAGTTCCACCCCAGCAAAATCAAAAGAAAGAAAACACACACACACACACACACACACACACACACACACCCACAATCACAATCAACATCAAAATAACAAGAATCAACAATCATTAGTCATTAATATCTCCCAACATCAATGGACTCAATTCCCAGTAAAAAGACACAGGCTAATAGAATGGATGTGAAAACAGGATCCATTATTCTGCTGCACACAAGAAACACACCTAAGGATCGAAGATAGACATTGCCTCAGAGTAAAGGGTTGGGAAAAGATTTTCCAAGCAGAGAGACCCAAGAATCAAGTTGGAGTAACCGATCTAATATAGAATAAAATAGACTTTCAATCAAAATTAACCAAAAGAGACATTAGAAGGACTCTTCATACTCATCAAAGGAAAAATCCACCTAGATGATAAGATGATGTCTCAATTCTTTCTGTCTCTGTCTCTGTCTCTGTCTCTGTCTCTGTCTCTGTCTCTGTCTCTCTCTCTCTCTCTCTCTCTCTCTATATATCTATATATATATCTATATATATATATATATATATATATATATATATATATATATATATATTCAGGGTCATAGATTTTATATTTGCAAAAGAAACATTACTAAAGCTTAAATTTCACATAAAACCTAACATATTAATAGTGGAAGATTTCAGCACCCCACTCACTGATGTACAGGTCATCCACACACAAATTAAACTGAAAAATAATGAAACTAACAGAGGTACTAATCAAATGGACCTGACAGGTATCTACAGAATATTTAATCCAAACACAGAAGAATTCCTTATGGAACCTTCTCCAAAATTTACCTTATAGTTGGGCACAAGGCAAGTCGCAAAAGATACAAGAAAATTGACAAGACTCCCTATATCTTATCAGACCCATGGATTAAAGCAGGACTTCAACCAGTGGAAACAACAAAAAGCCTACAAACTCATGGAAACTGAACAACTCTTTACTCAATGACTACTGGGTCAAGGAAAAAATAAAGAAATTAAAAACTTTCTAGAATTCAATGAAAATGAAGGCACAATATGCCCAAACTTATGTGACACAGTGGAAGCAGTGCTGAGAGGAAAGTTCATAGCACTAAGTACCTTCTTAAAGATATAGGTGAGATATCACACTCGCAAGTTAACACCTGAAAGCTTTAGAACAAAAGAAAGCAAATATACCTAAGTTGAGGAAACAGCCAGAAATAATAAAACTCAGGGCTGAAACTAATAAATTAGAAAATAAGAGAACAATTCAAAGAATCAATGAAACCAAGAGCTGGTTCTTTGGGGAAAATCAACAAGATAGACACACCCTTAACCAAACTAACTAAAAGACAGAGAGAGAGTATCCAATTTAATAAAATCAGAAATGAAAAGGAGGACATGAAAATAGTCACTAAGGAAGCCCAAGGAATTATTTGTTTTTACTTCCAATATCTGTACTTTACAAAGATGAAAAATCAGAATAAAATGGGCAATTTTCTTGATAGAAAACACTTATAAAATTTACATCAGGATCAGGTAAACAATTTAAATAGACCTAAATCCCCTAATGAAATAGAAGCAGTTGTTAAAAGTCTCCCAATCAAAAAAAAAAAAAAAAAAAAAAAAAGGCCCAGGGCCAGATGTTTTTTTCTTTTTTATTCTATCATCAAATCTAGACACTATTGTGGATGCCAGCAAGTGCTGGATGACAGGAACCTGGTATAGCTGTCTCCTGAGAGGCTCTGACAGTACCTGACTAATAGAAGTAAAGGCTCACAGCCATCCATTGGACTGAATACCGGGGTCCCCAATGAAGGAGCTAGAGAAAGGACCCAAGGAGCTGAAGGGTTTGCAGTCCCTTAGGACTAACAACAATATGAACTAACTAGTACCCTCAGAGCTCCCAGGGACTAAAACACCAACCAAAGAGTACACATGGTGGGACTCATGGCTCCAGCAGCATGTGTATAATAGAGGATGGCCGAATTGGTCATCAATGGGAGGAGAGGCCCTTGGCCCTGTGAAGGTTCCATGCCCCAGTGCAGGGGAATGCCAGGGTCAGTAAGCAGGAGGGGGTGGGATGGTGATCAGGGGGAGGGGGAGGTAACAGGGGTTTGTTTTAGTTTTTGTTTATTTTATTTTATTTATTTATTTTTTTGGAGGGGAACCTGGGAAAGGGCCAGATGGTTTTATCATAGAATTCTACCAGGCTTTCAAAGAAGAGTTAATACCAATACTCCTCAAAGTATTCCACAAAATAGAAATAGAAGGAGCACTATTAAACTTATTTTATGAAGCCACATTCACCCTTCAACCTAAACCACACAAAGCTTCAACAAAGAAAAAGAATATCAGAGCAGTTTTCCTTATGGACATTGATGCAAAAATACTCAATAAAATACACACAAATCTAATCAAAGAACACATCAGAAATATCATCCACCATGATCAAGTAGGCTTTATCCCAGAAGTGCAGGGATAGTTAACATACAAAAATCCATTAACATAATCCACCATATAAACAAACTAAAAGAAAAAAAACACATGATCATCTCATTAGATGCTTTTGTGATAACATCCAATATCCCTTCATGTAATTATAAAAGTATTAGAGAGATCAGGATACTAGTCGAATACCTAAACACAACAAGTTAAATGGAGAGAAACAAAACAATTCCACTAAAATCAGGGACAAGACAAGGCTGCCCACTCTTTCTGTATCTATTCAATATAGAACTTGGAGTCTTAGCTAGAGCAATAAGAACTACAGAAGACCAAGATGATACAAATTGGAGAGGAAAAAGTCAAAGTATTGCTATTTGCAGTTAATATGGTAATATACATTAGTAACTCCAAAAATTCTACCAGAGAACTCTTGCAGCTGATAAACACCATCAGCAAAGTGGCTGGATACAAAATTAACTAAAAAAACCCCACAAAACAACAACAACAACAAAAAATAGTAGCTTCCCTATATACACACCATAAATGGGATGGGAGAGAAATTAAGAAAACAATATCCAGTACAATAGGCACAAATAATATAAAACTATCTTTATGTAACTCTAGCCAAGCAGGTCAAAGGGCTGTGTGACAAGAACTTCAGGTCTTTGAAGAAATAAATTGAAAAAGATGGAAAGATCTCTCATGCTCATGGATAGGTATGATTAACATAGTAAAAATGTCCATTTTACCAAAAGCAATCTACAGATCTAAAGCGATTCCCTTCACAATATCAATGCAATTCTTTACATTGTCATTCAATTTACAGAATTGTCATTCAAGACACTTTTTCTCAAAAGAATTCTCAACTTCATACGGATAAACAAAAAACACAGTGTAGCTAAAATGATCCTGTTCAATAAAATAACTTCTAGGGGTATCACCATCCCTGATTTCAAGCTGTAATACAGAGCAATATCAATAAAACCCACAAGGTACTGGCATACACACAGACAGGTTGATCAATGGAATCAACGTGAAGACCTACAAGTAATCCCACACATCTATGGACACTTGACTTTTGACAAAGAAGCTAAAAGTATACAATGGAAAAAAGAAATCATCTTCAAAAAAATGTTGCTGGCTTAACTGCATGTCTGTACATAGAATGTTAACAGATCCATATCTAATGCCCTGTACAAATCTCAAGTGGAAGTGAATCAAAGATGTGAACATAAAACCAGAGGCATTGAGCCTAATAGAAGAGAAAGTAGGGAATAGCCTTGAGTGCATTGGCACAAGGGACAAATTACTGAACACAACACCAAAAGCTTAGGCACTAACTAACACTTAATAAATGAGACCCCTCTAAAACTGAAATGCAAAGGACACTGACTTTGTAAGGCAAAGCACACTGTCAATAGGACAAAACAGCAGCCTACAGAAAAAGATCTTCACCAACACTACATCTGACAGAGGTCTGAGATCAAAATATATGAAGAGCTCAAGAAATTAGACATCAACAAACCAAATAACCCAATTAAAAATGGGGTACAGACCCTGGCATTCCCCTACACTGGGCAGGGGGAGGGGAAGGGAACAGGGGTTTGTTTTACTTTATGTTTTTTTTTTTTTTTATTTTTTATTTGGAGGGGAATCTGGGAAAGGAGATCTTGTAAGTACAGAAAACATCTAATAAAAAAATGGGGTACAGAGCTAAACAGAGAGTTCTCATTAGAAGAATCTTCAATGGCCGAGAAACATTCAAAGAAATGTTAGACATCCTTAGTCAGTAATGAAATGCAAACCAAAATGAATTCTGAGATTCTGAAAGCTTACACCAACCAGAATGCTTAAGATTAAAAAAAAAAAA
>JADRCD010195068.1:0-43358 GCA_019843815.1 Montemys delectorum | reverse complement strand
TATTGTTATCTTCATCATATTTATATACATCCCAAATGTTGTCCCACTTCTGGTCACCCCTCAAAAGTGTTCTCCAACCCCATCACCTCTGAAAGGGGCCTCCTGGGGATCTCCCCTCCCTGAGGAATCCCGTCTCTATAAAAGTAGGTTCATCCTTTCCCATGAGGCCACATGTGTGCCTGGGGCATCAGACCAGCACATATGGTCAATGGCTCAGTGTCTGGGAGCTTCCAGGGAAGGATCCAGTTGACACAGTTGGTCTTCCTATATGGTTGCCATCCCCTTCAGTCCCTTCAATCCTTCCTCTAACTCTTCCAAAGTGGTCCCTAACCTCAGTCCAATGCTTGGCTGTGTGTATCTGCATCTGTCTTAGCTTCTAGTAGAACCTCTCAAAGGACAGACATGCTAGGCTCCTGTCTGCAAGCATAACATGACGTCAGTAATACTATAAGGGTTTGGTGCCCACCCATGGGATGGATCCCAAGTTGGGCTGGTCACTGGATGGTCTTTCCATCAGTCTCTGCTCCATTTTTGTTCCTCCACTTGATTTAGATGGAAACAATTTTTGGATCAAAGCTTTTGAAGGCAGCTTGGTGTCCCTATTCCTCCTTTTGGGGTCTTGTCTAACTACTGGAGGAGGTCTCTTCAGGACCAATATCCTTAAAATTGGGCATTTTGGCTAAGGTTACCCACACTGAGTCCTGGGAACCTCCCCCATCCCAGGACTTTCTGGGACTTTCTAGAGGTTCCCTCCATCCTCCACCCAAAGCAGGTCCATATTTCCATTCATTCTCCTGACTCTCTGAGCTTCTCTCCTATCTTCCCGCACCCCATACCTGATCCTAGAATAAAAGACCCAGAAACAAACCCTACACCTATGGTCACTTAATTTTTGACAGACAAAAAAAAACCCTAAAACCATAGAATGGAAAAAAGAAAATATCTTCAACAAATGGGGCTGGTCTCACTGGATGGCTGCATGTAGAAAAATGTAAATTGATCCATATTTAACACCCTAAACAAAGCTCAAGTCCAAGTGGATCAAGGAACTCATCATAAAACCAGATACACTGAATTTAATAGAAGAGAAAGTGGGGAAGAGCCTCAAACGCATTGGCACAAAGGAAATTTTCCTAAACAGAGTACCAATGGCTCAGGCTGTAAGATCAACAATTGATAAATGGTACCACATGAAACTGAAAAGTTTCTGTAAGGAAAAGGACAGTGAAAAAGAACAAAATGACAACCTATACGTTGGGAAAAGATTTTCACTATCCCTACACCCAGTAGAGGGCTAATATCCAAAATATATAAAGTACTGGAGAATACTTGTTGTTATTATAACACAATCAAAGGCTGGACTCAAATGTTTTTGTAAAAAAGTAAGGCAAATTCTTGGCCTCCAATTTACTCTCTTGGTGTTTCAGGCATACTAGGTAATAACCAAGGCAGAGTACAATCCCTTGGAGTCTACTATATTGGCTCTTTGTCTATTTTCATTGCTATAATCATGTGGCTATACATACTTCTGTAGAAATATGATGTGAGGGGGCAGAAATATGGTATATTATGTCAGTATATTTGCTGCTAATCCTGATGACCAGAGTTCAATAACCAGGACCCTCATAGTTGGAGGATAGGCCGGCTCCTATGAGTTGTTCTTTGATCATCTAACCTTCACACACACACACACACACACACACACACACACACACACACACACACACACGGAGAGGGGGAGAGAGAGAGAGAGAGAGAGAGAGAGAGAGAGAGAGAGAGAGAGAGAGAGAGAGAGAGAAGGAATACATAAAATAACTGTTTAAAATTAAATGATGATTTAATTTAGTAAGCTAGCCATCAGGAATCAGTTTTAGGTATGTTAAAGCTATCCTTCTACCATAAGGGCTTTGTTAATACTTTTCACTAGGTTATTCTTAAAAGTAACCATAGTATCTTTGAGAGTTTCTTTTAAGAATATTCTCAGACCATGATTAAGTAGCTCTTGTACTTTTTTTTGTATGTCTATAGGATCCTTCCCTGCAAAAGGCACTGGGAACGTAATGAGAGGTTGCAAGATTATTGTGTCTCCAGCAGCTCTGTCACCTGACCTGTCCTTTCTCAGATGTACAAATCAAGTCAGGCAGTAATGGGCTCACCATCTGTTTTCACCACGGGAATCTCAAGTTATCTAACTAGCACCAATAGCCTTACAGGTCGGCACAGACCTCTTTGATTATCACATAGTGCCTGATGCCACTCATCCTAATCATGGCCGGCCGTCTTACTTCTGATGATTGAGTGTGATCGCTTGGTTTCTGTCACCCCAGGAACTTCCTTTACCCATTGAAATGAGGGAGTATTTTCACTTGCAACATTTTTCCTGCAGCTTCAGCCACAATCAGTCAGGAGAGGTTACTGATCTCAGCAGTATAGTTACCATGGCAGTGATGGATGGATGCTCTTTCTTCCTAAGTTTCTCTGGATCAAAGTGCAGTGAAGAGAAGCCAGCCAGCCATATTAAGTTTACCCTGTTTTACATACGGATGGCTGTTTTAGGGGTTTCTTTACTGATATAACTCCAAAAGGTTTGCCTTCTCGGGGGACTCTGGTGAGAGCCAGTCGATACCAAACAATTATAATTATTTCCAGCTGTCGAGGTCATGTGAGATCTAGAATTCTGGCACTGGTATGGATAAATTTAACTCAATCAAAATCTACGATTGTCCCTCTTTGCCAGATAATTTTCCCTCAAGTCCACAGAAATTTCTGAAACTTTTACCGGTACGATTTAGAAAAGTGTTCCAGTGCCTTTGGTGGGTAAGTCACATCTTTCTGGTCTTTACTGTAATTTCTCTTCAACATCTTCACTCCTGCTCCGAGGCAATGACTGGATATAATTTAGTTGTAGATCTCTATTCAGCTCAGCATGGTAGGGTTAACTGCTTCCTATTGAAATGAAATCCCCTGCAGCCAGTGGGATTCTGAGTCTTTAAGCAAGACATAAGAGCCTCTTACAAAGTGGAAATGGGTTCTTTTAACTAATAGGGAAAGTTCACTGGGGTTAGGATACCTGAATTGCTTTTATCTCTAGATAATTCCCTTTTCAAGTCCAGTTAGAAGTTCCATCACTGTTAGTTATTGACCTAATAGTCCCACAGCAATTTTATTAAATCTACAAATTCAAATGTTGTGCAAATTGGTAGTGTGTTTGTGTGTGTGTGTGTGTGTGTATGTGTGTATAAGAAACAAAGATCTGAAAAAGCCTAGTTCACACAATTTTGTACATATGTAGAATCATGAGCATGAGAATCATTTAATCCCACAAAGCAGGGATGCCACATACCAGATTATCTATATTCTAAGGCTATTTCACCTCAGGGATCTAGGAAAAAGATATCAATATAACAAACACAGGTAAAGTGGGAGAAATAAAGTATCTCTCCCCAGCCTCTTCATGGCATGTGGATATGTGAGACAACATGCCTCATTAATCACAGGTTCTGCTTCAATTGTCTTTTGTATTTGTACCATCACTCTGCAGTGGGAATTTCTGCTATGTCTCTGGATCCTTTGCTTCGTTTTGGCTCTATTAAGATAAGTTCCTTTGAGGTAGGCATGTAGCTTAACAACACTTCACTATAGTTTTCCTAGTATTCCCTTGTATTCAAGCTCTTTAGGAAGAGTGAGTGAGAAAAGGTACTACTTAGAAATATGTACTGTAGCAAAGAAAAATGAAATAGTCTGAGTGATCTATAAAAAACTTTCAATCTTACGAGGCAAAATGCTCTTGGCATATCATCATCCAAATTAACTAGCCCCTGGCATGATTTTGGTAGGCTTATTTTTCCTTACATCTTGTAGTTCAATAGTCTTCTTGGTCGCCAAGGCTTGGATATGAATGAAAAAGGAAAATGTAAGCTTATTTTTAATCTACACGTTCCAACACTGCTTAATCTATATAAGCAAAGTCACTCTTTCTGGGACATTTTCAGCAAAGGAGAAGTTGATTGTATACAGGAGACTAATTAAGATGGAAGCTCTAAAATACACATATTCTGATTCTGGCTTTGCTAGACATATACCTTCTTCATAGTGCCCAGTGTGCATACTCCTGACACAGTAGGAAGAGCTGTGCTTTCTGATTAGCTGAAATTTGTGCCAAAGTTAAACTCCAATGAGTTAGGTTGAATCATGTGGTTGTACTTGATTTTTCCCCCATGTTTGCCAAGATCTAAACACTACTAAACAAATAGACCTCTAAGGCCTACTTCATTTTTTTATTCAAATCTTAAACCAAAGTCTCAAAGTGACTCAGTAGGAAAGTGCAAAGCCACACTTACCCAGACCAGATATAGAGAATATATTCCCTCCATAGGTAAGCTGCTACAGCCATCTTGAATTGAATGTGGCTTCAATTACATCCCTGGGATCCAGACAGTTCCAAACCTTACTTGTCTTCCCTCAGAAAAATAAGAGGAGGAAATTTTGTTTTTTCCCTCCAGATCAAGCACAGCTCAGCTTACAAGACTCATTAGCTCTATCCTAAGTACTGGAAGCCAGAGACTTAAAATAATTAACCTGATTTGGTTTTGAAAGTGTCTCCCATCCACATCACTGTGGATCTCCAAATGACAAAGAAGATGAGGATTTCAGGGTTCAGGATTTAACCTTATAACTATATTCTGCTACCTTTGGACATATGTAATCAGGTGACATAAATTCCCCTTAAAGCACATATAAAACATTGTTAAATACTTGGAAGTACAATATCAAAGCTGAAGATAAAAGTTAAATGCATACAGTTCTTTTCCCTGACTTCTGATGAAAACACTCATCAAATCACCTTAAAATTAATGTCATTTTAAGTGGCTGGGGCTTTTTGGAAAAAGATAATGCCTTACTTTGAAATTTCTGTGAGAAACACATGCTAAGGTTAAGATTGGAGAACGAGCTGTTGATTTGGACTCTCAAAGAGGACCGAATGGTCAGGCACACAGAGATGTGACATGGAAAGACAGAATCCTACTAGGAAATGTCTTCCTAGCAGGTCCCAGATGGAGACCTCCTGGAAACATTAGCAGTACAGAAAGTGATTCTGCCTCAAAGGTGAGATGCTATGGTCTTCACCACGGGAAACATGACTCACCACTGCCTGGGACTATCCCCAGGAGGCATCAGCATCTCATACTGAATAATACCAGAAAGAACTACTAGACTGGGACTTCAGAAGACCATAGCTACAAGGCTTAGGCAGGTATAAGGAAGGTTGAGAGCCCTGGATGTAGAGATGAGTATGGCAAACTCCTACCATACAACTTTAACATTTTGGTAACGTTTTTGTGGATTAACTAATAATACCCTTGACCAAGAGAACATCACCTTAACAACTTCCCAGTCCTCTTAAGAACTTTTATAAAATTTGTAATATCTTTGGAAGACTACAAATGCTATATTTTAATCTGCATCATAGAAATAGTACAATTGCTTTACATAGAGTTCGTAAACATCCTAAGGTCTGTGCCCTCATCCTTCACGGAAACATTTCAAAGGGCGGTAATGAAGGCTCTGCTTGTTTTATACCTACATTGTTGAGTTGTCAGGTTGGCAATCTGCCACATTTCATTCCCCTTTCCTGAAAAGGGAGCATTACATAATATTTATTGAAAGTTGATTAGGTCCGAGGCATTGTTTTAAGTGTGTAAATGTTTTAAATCACTAAATCTTGAAAATAATATTGTCAAATTGACATTATCAATATTATCAACATTATTATTATTATTATTATTATTATTATTATTATTATTATTATACAGAGGAGGAAATATGAGACACACACACACCACACGCACACACTGGAGCCACAGAGACTTCATCTTTCACAGACTTAGAAAAGCCAGCCTTTTTTTCACTGTATTTGTGCAGACTGGCCCCACTTTTCTCATTTGCTCCTTTCCATTGCATTCTATTTTTATCAGACAATGTTGTCAGCACCCACTCTCTTTTAACTAACTTCGAATGTTTTTTTAATCATGCACCACACTGGGTCTTTCTGTCCTGTGGCAATGACAAAACAAAGAAAAGTCAGCAAAAGGTGAGACTCCTCTAACTGATCTTAGAATGCACACTGCTGATATCTTAGGCCATTGCATTTAGATAATAAGGGAGGTAGAACATTTACCAAAGGGCTGTTTCTGATGAATAAATCCTCAGGATTGTGGCTGGTTTACAGGATTCAAGGAGAATGCAAGTATCACAGAGTATCATTAATAATATCATGGATTTGTGCTGGCCCATGAGATGTGTTTCGAGTTGGGCCAATTATTGGTGGGCCTTTCCTTCAGTTTCTGTTCCATCCCTGTATTTCTCTTTAACAGGACAAATTTAGGGTAGAAAGTTTTGTGGTTGGGTTGGTGTCCCTAATTCTGCTGGAGACCCTGCCTGGCTATAGGAGGTTGCCTCTTTGGGTTTCATGTCCTTACCATTAGGCAGCTCGGCTAAGATCACCCCCATTGACATCTGGGAGCCTCCCCAATCCCAGGCAGTTGTGGATTTCCATTCTTTTCTCCTTGCCTACTGAGCCTTTCTCCTGTCTCTCCCCAACCTAATCCTACCTCCCCATTTCCTTCCCCCTCCCTTGTCACCCCAGTTTCCTCCCTCCCTCTGCCTCCTATGACTATTCAGATTTCCCTTCTAAATGTGATTCAAGCATCCTTACTTGGACTGTCCTTCTTGTTTAATTTCTTTGAGTCTATGGAGTGTATCATGAGTATTCTGTACTTTATGGCTAATATCCACTTATCAGTGAGTACATACTGTGCCTATCCTTTGGGGTCTGGGTTACTTCACTCAAGATTATATTTTCTAGTTCCATCCATCTGTCTGCAAATTTCATGATGTCTTTGTTCTTAATAGCAGTATAGTATTCTATTGTGTAAATAAACCACATTTTCTGTATCCATTCTTCAGTTGAGGGACATCTGATTATTTTTTCCAGCTTCTAGCTATTATGAATAAAGCTGCTATAAACAGAAAAGCACATGACCGTGTGGTATGGTGAGGCATCTTTTGGGTATATGCCCACAAGCGCTACAGCTGGGTCTTCAGGTAATACTATTTCCAATTTTCTGAGAAACCACTAGATTTTGGAAACCAAATTTCCAAAGTAATTGTACAAGTTTTCACTCTTACCAGAAATAGAGGATGCCAGCATATGTTATCCCTTGAGATTTTCTTATCTTAGCCAACCTGACTAATATAAGAAGCAATCACAGGGTCATTTTGATTTGCATTTCCCTGATGGCTAAGGATGTTGAGGATTTAAGTCAATGCTTCCAAGTCTGTTGAGAATACTCTGTTTAGTTCTATGCTCCATATTTTAGTTGGATTATTTAGTTTATTGGTGTCTAACTTCTTGAGTTCTTTATATATTTTAGATATTCTCCCTCTATCGTATGTAGAATTAGAGATCTTTTCCCAATCTGTAGGTTATCATTTTGTCCTATTGACAGTGTCCTTTGTCTTACAGAAGCTTTTCAGTTTCATGAGGTATAGCAAAATTTACAAATTTTTGAGAGAATATAGTCTGATTTTTATTTCCTTTAGAGATCTTCTCAGAAATATTTTAGTATTCACTATACTTTGATTAAACAAATACAAGAAAGGTCTGTATTATGTGACCATGTCTCCAGCTACAAATGACTGGCAGATCAGTGTACAGCAGCATTCACTTTGACAACTGTCTTTAGCATTATTCAATCTTTCAAATTTGACAGCAATTTTTTGAATTTTTCAGCTGTTCACCCATTATAAACTATAAATTATCATTTGTAATGTATACAATGTTGTCATTGCCCCTCCTCTGTGTGTGTGTATGTGTGTGTGTGAGTGTACATACATACATACAATGTCTCATTAAGCATAGGTTATCTACAAAACTCGCCACATAGACAAGACTGGCTAGAATTCCTAATCTTGTTGCCTCTACTTATCCAATGTTGAGATTATAGGCATGATCCATCACACTCTGCCATCTTTTGTTCTAGTTCTAGGAAATGTCTTCAATTTTACATTTCAATTTTACCATTTATTAGAATATTATCTCATATTTAAGATAATAAAAACATTGAAAATACTAGTAATAATAATTTTTGAAGGCAGATACAGTTTGGAAAATTTAAAATCATCAGAAACAACTAACTCTGTAAATCCCAAGATAATCACCAAGCAAAGCCAGAGAACATTTATCAGTGTATCTAGACATGGGCTGGATCCTACACCTATGTGTGTTTGGCATCCATGGGTAAATGCATGGTCCAGTGGACAAAGGAAAATGAAATCTGATGACATGATGGGTTTTATAACCCTTGCAAGCAAGAACCCAAGAAGAAAGGCAACTAGGAAGAAAGATCACTCCTTCATTTACTTTGATCATCCTGCAATTATTGTGGCCTATGCTTCATATACTGTTTGGTTTCTTTCTATGCCCAGAAGACAAGAAGACATTTTATAATATTATATTTCATTCACAGAAAATATCAAAACCTCAGTAATTCACTTACAAACTAATGATGTGTGGAGGAGAAGCTAACTTTATTTCTTCTTGATAATTCTTCTCAATAAAACTAAATTGACTCATTTATCTAACTGTCCACATTGCTTAGCACTTCAATATTCTAATCATTTTACATTTATTTTAGTTAGGTTTTCTTGGGATGAGAAATGGCTTGTATTTTCCCTTTTTGTCTTTATTTTGAGAAATATTACATGGTTCTGAAGTCAAAATACAGCAATGATTATGATGATTATATTTAAAATACTTTTACTGTCAGCCCAGCTCTGTTCCCTGTGCGCTTTGTCCCCACATAGTGAGAGCTTTATTTACTTGTGCTTAGCCTTCTGCTATTTGTTTTATGTATAAATGCAGAAAGATGTGTATATCTTCACATGTACAACATGATTATTTTATGAACATTTGTGAATGTTGTGCTTCATACATCCTGTGATTGTGTATGACATTACATGAAGAGAGATACTTCATTTCATTTTTTATAGTTTTGTGGATGCATCATAATTTACCCCACACATTTCCCAGTAGGGACATTTGAGCTGTTTCTGGTATTTGCTATTAAAAGTATTGCTGCAAGGAATAATCAGTAAATATAGCACATTTTGTTAATTTCCTGCCAGTTCTAGACAACTTATTTTAAAGAGTAAACCATAATTTGCATATAATACATGCAGTTTGCAATTTATCTATGATAATGATCTTTTTACACCTGGGGGGATATTTCATGATTCAATGCAGGTATTTTATGAGTAGTCTCACAGGGCCTATCCTGAGGAGGGAAGCACAAAAGTAAACTGAATACAGAAAAGTAACCAAGACTCTGTGTGATATTCCTCACTGGATAATAAATCCTGTGAAAGATGTATCATTGGTGGCAGGCTGGAGGCACAAGAGAGCCAATAAGCATTAAATAACAATTATTACAGCACAGATGTGAAAAGGCTGCTTGCCTCCTAACAGCCCTTGAGAAGCAAACTTAGGTTTCTCAGATGTAATGAAATCTCTGCTGACAGAATGTGCTCAGGGAAGATTGTAGGACAGTGTTTGGAGATCCAGTTTATCATCATATTTTACTTTTACACACTATGTCCTAAATAGAGGTTCAAGGAAAGTAGCGGGAAATAGATGATTATATGTTTGATGGGCTCCTACAAAAAAAAAAAAAAAAAAAAAAAAAAAACTTTTCATTTCAGACTGCCTCTCATTTAAATATGCTATTTCATCTAACAATTAATTTGTTAAAAGGCTAGAAAACACTCTTAAGTTTGGCCCAATACTCCATTTTGTTGCTTTATTTATTCTTTAATGTCATGTGCCTCCTTGAGGACAAGTTTTTATGGTACCAAAAATACTCCCCCCCCCAAAAAAAAAACAAAGAAAAATACATGCAAAATTCCAGGAGAACAAAACAAGCAATAGTCTTAGCCAACTATGATACCACCATCATGACACAATATGCCTAAGAGTTCACAGAAGCATACATAACATTTCCATATGCAAAAATTCTCTAATGGTACTTAAAAACCTAGAGTAAGAGGGACATAGTGCTTAGTACTGGAAGTGTAGCACCCACTCTACTGAAGACATTGTTCTTGAAGAAGAACCTGTAACCACTTTGCTAAACCAACATGATGCCTATTTACACTCTAAATATTTATTCTCATTCACAAAAAAAGGTTCACCATTTATCAAAGAAACATCTCCTTACATCAGAGATCATTAAAGAAGACCGATGAAAAGGCAGATAACAAGTGAATGCCTATTGCTCATCCTTAATTGATACACCTATGACACAACTCCTACACATGAGGTTCAGGGACCATAGTAGAAAAGAGGGTGGAAAAATTGTAGAAGCCAGCATGGCTGCTTAAAGAAGACTTGGAAAATGATACCAACTGATATACTAACACAGAAGAGAAGATATCTTCTGCAGCCTCAACCCTAGACCAAGAACTAGAGGCAACTAAGAAATGCTGAAAGCAATAGGGGTTGTCTTCCTCAGAGTCCCCAGCTGCTGATCTAACTAATTCCAAGTGGTCAGCCCTGAAATTTTATATATTCTATAGATCTAAGCAACAGAGTACAATGTGAGCAGGTTGTATTTTTACATTTAGAAGTGTGTGTGTGTGTGTGTGTGTGTGTGTGTGTGTGTATGTGTGTGTGTGAGAGAGAGAGAGCCAAAGAGAGAGAGAGAGAATCAGTGAATACAGTATATCAATTTGAGAGATAAAAAAGAGCGAGCAGGAAACATTGGAAAAGTTAGAGAGAAGAAAGAGAAAGGAATAAATAATGTAATTATTTTTTAATTTTCAAAAAATGAAAAAAAAAGTCATATACTTGTCACCCAAGAGAAAATACTTGTGTCAAAATAGCAACAGACACTGAAAGTGAAAAAACTATTTTTTTCTTTAAAAAAAAAAGGAAGGATGACTAAACTCAATTATAAATTGTCTATAGATCCAGTCTGCTCACATACTCTTTTGTAAATTAATTCAATGAGTGTAGATTCTGTAGTATTAGTGGCTGAAGTCACAATTCAGAGACTCCAGTCATAGTCTGAGTGAGCTCTCACATGCTATTACCATCCTACTTTAGTACAATTTATATCTCATTGTGCTAGCTTGTTTTGTCTACTTGACACAAGCTAGAGCCATATAATCTGAAAGGAGAGAAAGTCAATTGAGAAACTGTCTCTCTAACACCAGGCAGTAGATGAACTTGTAGGGCATTTTCATGATTAACAGTTTGTAGGCATGTTATTATGCCTTATATAAAGATTATCCTTGTATTATTCAAATATTGATATCTGTACCCCCATATCTGGTTGCAATCCTTATTCTATGAATTTCCTGTCTCAATGTTGTGTTAACATTGCTTCTGAATTATTCCCTATTGGTAAAGAAAACTAGCTGATCATCTGATGATTGAGCAGGAGACAAAATAGGGCTGGACTTCCTCCCAGCTAGAGGAGGGAGCAGGATTAAAAAGGAAGCAGAGTTTAGCCGTGGGGAGAGAGTCCAGGAGACACTATTAGAAAAAGTACCATAAAATGCAAGTATCTTGGTGATTTGGGGGGGAAGGTAACCAGATTAGTTTAGAGGATTAAAATAGATACTGCTTAGTTGTTGTTCCCTTTAAACTTGATATATAAATATAATAATCCAGTCTCAGGTCTTTCAGAACTATCAGGGTAAGAAAATAACTGATCACTATTAAAAGGCCATTAACAATGTTTAATGTGGAAGGGCACAGCCTACTGTGGGTGGGGCCAACCTCTGGGGAGGTTGTAGTGAAAGAGGAAGACTCTTCCACTGCTGATGGGATTACAAACTGGTACAACTACTCTGGAAATGAATCTGGAGGTTCCTCTGAAAATTGGAAATAGATCTACCTGAGACCCACCTATTACACTCTTGGGCATATACTCAAAAAATGCCCCATTTTAAGTATTTTTAAATGGTCTACTTTATCAAAATTTCATTTGATACTTTTACTTTCATGTAATATTAACAATCCACTTGCAAGTCAGAGGTTCTTTTTAAAATTGTCTGCAGATTTTCAGTAAGCATCTTTGGACTGGGCTCTCATGTTTAGGTATATGAAACTTTTAATACAATTTTTTTATGTAAAGACAAAGTTATTCTTTTAGCTGTGACTGGCTGGTGGCTTTATTCTGGTGTGAGTTCTTCGGTAAACTTAAACCTTACTTTCCTGAGTTTGGGAACTGGGTGTGCTTCTGATTTCATTTGGGAAAATCTGAAGACAAGGGTCAAGTCTCAATAACCAAAGAATCTGCATGTTTAACTGATTTTCTTAAGAGGTGGGAAGTATATCTTTATTAGTTCCAATATGAAAGGCCCCAGGCATCCTGACGATTACCTGTGTCTCAGCCTCTGAAAGGGGATAGTAGTAATTTGAAAATTGTGGCAGTTTGTTCAAAAGTTAATGTAAAAATGTCCTTTTCTACTAAAATAGTTTCCTCTGAAACCAAAAGGCTTTCAAAGATTAAATAGCATTTCTTCTATTTGTGTTTCTTTGCCATTTGTTAGATGTGCCTCTCAGCATATGAGAGACCAAATGCAAATCTTCTTTTAAAGCTGTATGATAACATGGGATCTATTTGCAATAGAAAAGTGGCTTAGAAGGCTGGGATGGGGTTGTCTCTTGGCACTAGAATGGCAGTGGAAGACAGGACATTGGGAGGGACAGAATTCAACCCAGGCAAGGTGCTTTTTACTGTACCTCATCTTGGTCTTTTCTTCTATTTCCCAAGAGTACAATGCTCAGGCATAAGTAGCCCTTCTGTTCTATATTCAGGTTCTCATCATGACTAGCATGGTCATAAAACTTAACCCAATAGGTTGTGTGATATTACCCACATAGATGTACCTGTAAGGAGACTTACAGGTGAACCTAAGCCAGTTGGCTACAAACCTGAAGTAGAATAAACATTACTGGAATTTTTGGAAAATATTCTGGAATTAAGGTACATTAATATTTTTGAGGCCATATTATTTGAACACACCCACACACAAACACACACCAGAAGTCTCTTTTGTTATTACCCCTCATTGACTTTTTTTATTTCTCTATAAGCAATCCTTGTTCTTAATAATATGGAAATTTTACTTTCTGTAGTTTATATCTTCTCTCTCTCTCTCCTTCTCTCTCAAAATAAAACTGTAGTTGGAAATATGCCAGTGTCATCTTGATCCTCAACCTTCAGTGGATACTAGAAATTTATAATGTGATGGGACACATTAAATTTTTATGTTACCCTCCTTTCATAAAAATAGAAGATAAAGAGGTTTGGGGGGGTTGGAACAAAAAAAGAAGCAAACAAAAAATCCACAGTGTTTTAATTAGGTAAAACGAATGGGATGGTAGCAGAAAGATATTTGCTAATATTAATTTATGTATTGTATTTAGCATCTTATGCTTGTATAAAGAATTTGTTAAGGATACCATTTGAG
Organism: Montemys delectorum; assembly: GCA_019843815.1. Taxonomy (NCBI): domain Eukaryota; kingdom Metazoa; phylum Chordata; class Mammalia; order Rodentia; family Muridae; genus Montemys; species Montemys delectorum. The sequence continues at coordinate 29,819 of JADRCD010195068.1, read as the reverse complement.
AATTTTATTTAATTTGTGAGCCTACTCATGTAAACTGACTGTCTTAGCAAATTAAAAGGCAAACATCAGATACAAGCAATTCCCAGAAACATCCTGAAATCTGGAAGAACTGAATCTAGCAGCAATGTTGAACACAAAAGACAGTCCTACACTTTAAATCAAAGAAATATTTTGGAAAAATAAACTGCTCAGGACTTCAGAAAAAAAATGATCAACATGAGTTCCACCTGCTTTGAAGTCCTTCCATTCCATTCAGAAGAGAGTTCTAAACTGCATGTAATTCTGGATGTAGTTTCTAGAGTCCCTTTTCTTTTTCCTTATGTTTACCAATGCAATAGCTCCTGGACATTTGCTATCATATGTTAAGGGGAATGTTTTAATTTTTTCTTTCCTGAAATAAATAGAAATCTGTAGTCATGGAATTTGAGAATTTTGGTTTAATATTTTATGTATCTCAAGAGCTCCATTTGGAGTCTACCTTGTTTTCTGAAGATAAGGCATAAGTCTTCAGGACCACATTCCTTGGGGAAGTTGAAAAAATATCTGAACATTTTTGCTAATGCATAGTTAACCTACACGTGCTATGTACTCTAAAGAAAAATCCAAGACAAGATTTAACACAATTTGTTTTAGATAGAGTATTGTTATGTAGCCCAGGCTAACTTTGAAATGACCATCTGATACTTTGATATCAGTGTGCTCAGTAGCTGAGACAGTAAACATGTACTACCGTACCCAACTTCTAACAAGGATACTGGAAAATCTTTCTACAAAAAGTGGAGTGAAAGAGCTATCAACTCCCCTTGGCCTGGTTTAAAAAAAATCAATGTTACCCTCCATCAGGATGAGAACACAGAGTTACAATAACCCTACCTCCCAGTGCAATCGTGTTCCTTTTCAATTACTTTAACAATCAACTTGCCTACATTTAATGCTGCAGAGAGCCAAGACTTCTGACCTCAGCAAGTCAAATTTGTCTGCCTCTTTTCTCATTTCAACTGTGCTCCCCTTTTTGACTTTCATTCTGGAGAAACCTTAGAGAGATTGCTGAGCTTTTGTTATATCATAACACTGTGATCATCAATAAAGAGATGCAGTAGATAGATGTAACACATTAGCTGATGAGAACAATGTCTGATATCAAATATTGAGAGAAGACTTCCAATATCATGTCCTTAGCAGCAGATGACTGCTTAGTTATTTATGATATAATCTCTTCCAACTTTTCCATTTCTTTTATTATTTCTACCTTTTTTGTTTTTTTCCCCCAAGGAAATTTACTATATCTTCCAAATTGCTCCAATTTATTGAAACAAATTCCCTTTCAATGGTTTGGTACTATCTACTGCTTCCTAAACACCAACTCCAAATTTAAGACAAATAGGTGAAACTTCACTAATGTTCCCTAGGTCAGAAACTTGTGTAAAATTGACAGCAGATACTTCTATTAGTCATTCTGTTACATACTTCTTGTTGAATCTGTCAGCATGAAAGACCTAAAGATACAAGTACTTGGAGAAGGGATGGTAGGAGTGTCTCAGAGCAGTCTACCTCTGAATCTACAGTGATGTCCACTTGTTCATTCATGACATTTATAATGTGATCCCTCTGCTTTTTACCCCTTTTAAGTCCACCTCAAGGTAATTTTAACTTGTACTTATAAAGAACCATGTTTTAATTTTGTTAATTAACCAAAGCTCTCCATGCTTTTGGTAATTATTTCTGCTTGGTATTATTTTCTTCTATTGTTTTTATGCTCACTTTTTATTTCATTAACTTCTGAACATGGAAATCTATGTGATTGACTTCTGCTATTCTGATCTTCTGACATACACATCTGAAGCTACAAACTCTTATTAAAGTACTATGTTGTCAGGGTGTCCAGTATTCTGTCATGCTGTGTCTTTGTGTTTATTTAAGCTGTTAAAATGAGAATGAAAAGTTGACTTTGTGTTTAGTCATCTTTGTTAGTCTCCATTACAGTCTTCATTTAATCAGCAACAAGGCCAACAAATGTAATGATTAACAGTATTATTTAAGGTCACAAGCATTTTGGTGAACTCACTTTAATAGGACTTATTACATGGGTTAGCTTCTGAAATTGCTTAGTTTTTACGCACTCATATTTCCTATATAAAACATAGGGCATTCACAGTAAATACTCCAATAAATATTTTGATAATTTTTGTTGATGTCATAAAGATGCCTATGAAGATATAAATAGTTATCAAATCCCATGCAGTCTCCTTTCTGTGAATTTCTGACAGGTTGTTACAAATATCATACTAATGCTTTAAGGAGATTTTTAATTCCTAATACATTTATATTCTTGACAATTTTTAGATTATTTTAATTTCATGCTTTCTCTTATATTTCTTTGATTCTGAGACCCTCCCTCTTCTCTTCTTCTTATGTTCTCAAAAGTTACATGTTATAACTATTGGTCTTGTTTTCCAACATTTCCCGTCTTCCTCCTAGTTTTTATATATTTTTATATTTATTTACTTTTCAGGGGAAGCAAATATATTACAGATTGCCTGACTACAGCTCTGAGAAAAAATTGAGGGAATCGGTTTTCTCGTTCCACAGTGTTGGTCTCATAAATGGAACTAAGGCAGTCAAGCTTAATGACAAGTGCCTTTACCAAGCCTTATGGACTCTTTCTCTAAATATAGAACTTGCTTTTTCTGATTCATTTAGAGACTCTTTAAAGGCACCCACTTCTCTTTTCCAACTCTGGTGCTTTTAAATTATGTGACTTCCATCACATCAAATTTCTAGACTCAAGTACAGAGGATAGTGATGATCGATGTCTTGACTTAATTATCAATTTTCCATAAAATTGCAATAAAAACAAAAAATTAAGAGAAATTTGGTGTAAGCATACATATATGTTGCCAGCTCCTAGGATGGCTAAAGAGAGAGAAACACTTAAACCCAACTATTTGAGAATAGTGTAGGTAACACAGAATATATGATATATACTTCCTGTATCTATTACTGGTTATGAAATAATGGTACACAACAAATAACCATAGGTCATCCTTGAGGTATAACCATAGCTTTTATTGTTCTTCTTTGCTAGGGTTTCTTCCTTGCCCACTGAAGCACCCACAATGACTTGGGTCTGCTTTACCTTCAGGTATGCTCTCCTAGCCACATTCTCACAGCAAAAGCAAAGACCTGAAAAATGAGAACCCTTGTTGCTTGAGGACTATAGTTTCTATTTGCTGGGGGCATGCCTCCCAAGACCCCACTGATCAAAGCAAATCACATGATTGAATCAGGTTTAGAAAGATTCTGCATTCCAGTTGGGAATACGCTGAAAAGTCAAGCTCCAAGAAAAAGAGATGAGAAAAACTTGAAATTGGCTTTTTAAAAAATTGTATAACGCTGGGCAGTGGTGGCGCACGCCTTTAATCCCAGCACTTGGGAGGCAGAGACAGGTGGATTTCTGAGTTCGAGGCCAGCCTGGTCTACAGAGTGAGTTCCAGGACAGCCAGGGCTATACAGAGAAACCTTGTCTCGAAAAACCAAAAAAAAAAAAAAAAAATTGTATAAACTTCTGTCAGCAAAAGGAAGCACATGAAATTTAATTAGATGATGGGGAAAAAAGGTAATTACTTGAACATACTGCTATAAATATTGAGATATTTGTCCCTCTTGTCAATGGAGTATGTAAACTTAAAGGATGGTGTCTAGGATTAGCCTACCTTGGATCCAGTGCAAGATCAGTCGGTTTGTTGTCTATGTGATACTGCCAATTTTATTTAATCCTTTAAGTTACAGTAGTTTATTTGCAAACTTTGGATAATACACGGCTGTTTCTGTAGACCACAATGTGTATATGAATTACTTACCTCTGTGTATGTGACATCATTGCAAACTAAGGTTTGGTGAGCTTTTAAGTAAAAGATCAAATTGTAAATACTTTAGGCACTGCGAGCCAAAAAACCACTGTTATAAGATTTAATCCTTCAGTGGTAATGCAGAAACAGTCACAGACACTAGGAAAATAAATTGACATGGGCCAGATTTAGTTCATAGACCATAATTTGCCAATGTTCATTATACTTTTAGTTATAGTTATAGTTATAGTTAATCAGTGTTAACTATAGCTTTTGTTTTTAGCATCTCTAGTTCCATTTCAAATTACCAGGAAATAGATACCATATTCTTATTTTCTTTAGACTCATTTTTTTTATGTCTTACACAATGTGTCATAAATTGAATGCTTAATAAATGATACTGCAAAATAACTGCATTTCATACACCTACAAATACCAGAGCATTAGTAGAATGACTGCTGATGTTTTGAAGTCATGTTTGCATATCCTTTCCTTTCTACAGGAGTCAGAAGAAAATGGTAACCACAAGTTAGAAAGGAAGCGACAACCTCTAGCATATCCCAAAAAGCCATCATATGTTTTCTCCCACCATAAACCTCGCTATGCTTCTTTTTCACCTTGCAGAAGTCCTTTGCCTTATTCAAAGCATCAGAAGACCTTTTTTTTTTTTTTTTTTAATCGTCATTATCTCCCACACTCTCTAGACAGGACATTACAAGTTTCTTTGTCTGATAATTTTACTTTGAACCTAATGGAAGGGTGTGTTCAGTTTATGATCCCCTAAGTGTTTGAGCTTGGACAATTTATGTGACTCACTGAGCTACTGATGAGGAAAGCCATGTATAATGTTTGATGAAGAGGATATCCTGCCCTACCCTATCCTCATCCCTGCTTTCACACACCCATCACGCAATTCGGCCGCTTCAAGAAACACACCCTGATGGGATTTATATGCCCTGGTTCATCCTCTGCCACAGACTCTATTAACTTCTACACTTGCAAGTTTCATGGGAGAAAGACCTCACCTTCTCAACTCTCATTCTCTTAACAGACTGAATAAGATAATGAAAATATCATAAAATATTCACTTTTCTCCAAGATGAGAGAAAATGAGAATCAATACAAAATACCACATTAATTTTATCATTCTACTGACCAATAAGACAATGATTTTTAACTCCTTTAAATATTCGATACATGTTTTTTGGAAGTAATAGACTGCTAAATTATGTGCGAACAGTCCTAATCTAACAGTATTCCTGTGTATGTGTTTATGTGTGTATATGTCTGTGTGTGTCTGGGTGCGTGTGCATGCATGTGTGTCTGTCTATTGTGTATGGTGTATTAGGGAGTGGTGAGGATCTAATATAAACACATTTAAAAAGCACTGTATCTTAATTGAGGTCAAGTTAGCACCACTTAACTAATATGAGCCATGTGGTAAAAATAACTCCTCAACTTGTTTAAAAGCAGAGCTTCCGATGTTGGCTGCCAACACAGATTCCACCTCTTGAAGCAATAACAGTGATCTGATAGCTGAGACATTAGGAATGGGTGTTGATGAAAAGATTTCCTTGTATTATTTTCATTAGGCTTCCTGTTTGCCTCATCAATGCTTGATGAGCTTAGGTGCCAGAAGGCTAGAGACTGCTTTGATGGAGCATCTTGTAGATTTATTTCCTCTCCAATCTGATGATGTTTCACCTCAGTGATATAACAGACTGCAATTAGGAACAAAAAGGTTGGGATGTGCGTAATCACAAATGCCCCCAGAGACATGGCTATGAGGCAAGCTGAGATAAGCTCCCATCCATCTGTGGTCATTGTCTTCCAAGTTCATGTACGATACCACCCACCTCTGTAATGATATTCTATTATCAGTGCTCCTCAGATAGTTATCTTTGTTCCACTATGAGAACAGGGCATTCCTTTTCTGCTCTACATTGGCAGCTTCTGTCTTCACTTGTTTTTGGTTCAAGGTATGCTATCCTGATTTGCCTCATTCTAAAATCTGAGCAGTGCCATTTGTGATATATACTTTGGCTTCTGAACTGTAGCATTTTTGACACTTTGGGTTGGATACTTCTGTCCTGGAGGGCACTTGCACTGTTGATGTTCTGCAGCATCCTTGACCTCTGCCAACAGGAGGTCATGAAAACACACCCATCTCAGAGTTACAATTCTAGACATTTCACAGAAGCTCTCAGACAGGACTGGAAGCAGTGCATCATCCTTTCTTGAGAATTTATTGCACTATACCAGTTTGATTTTTCTACCAGTCATGTGCACAATCTTACCAACTCTTTAAATTCTATATCTGTTGTACCCATAAGGAAACCTTTCATTTAATACATAATTTTATAGGAAATAAAATGGAGACTGAGTGTGGAAAATTTAGCATTTTTTTTTGAGACACCATCTCATATAACCCAGACTGACCTCAAACTCACTGTGTAGATGAGGAGAATAGTATGGATTTACCATGGTTCTTCTGCCTCCCTCTACCTGGAATGTTTGGATTACAGTTCCACCAGCACACCTGGTCTTGGACTAATGACTAAACCTAGTGCCTCATGAACTCGAGGCAAGACTCTTTCAATTTAGTTAGCTGTATTGTCCGCTCTCCTGCGTTAAAATTTTAATTAGACAAAATGACACAGCCCATTGATGACAAAATTAGGGTCTTCCAAACCTTCTAGATGCTTTTCTCATCTGTACCTGCTCCCATTGCTACAACACCAATTGTAAGGGGGATAAGTATTACAATTCTGTTCAGTGCTACATAGGAAATACCACTCTATCCCACTAAAAAAAATAAATCATTGAGTAATTGATTTGTTCTTACATTCACATGCACAACAGTATTTTTTTTACTGTTTTAATTTTTATTATACATTCATTGGTATATTGCTTACATATTTATCTGAATAATGGTGTTGGATCCCGTGGAACTAGAGTTACAGACAATTGTGAGCTGCCATCTGGGTGCTGGACCCTGGTCCTCTGGAAGAGATGTCAGTGAACCACTGAGCCATCTCTTAAGCCCCACTCAAAAATATTTTAAAAGTTTCTCCATAGCAAAAGGTGTTGTAGATTCACAAGATGCAAAAATGAACAGTCAGGTGGTAATCTGTCCTGTATAGAACTGTAGTCTGCAAAAATTATTTAAATAATGAAGGGGCTATGGTACTATGTGTGAGGGGCAGTCAATCAGTTACTTTTCAGTGGAGAAATCAAAAGATAATTCAGCTGAATAGTAGGAGGAAAATGTCTAAATTATGGTAAGAACAAGTGCTAAGACTTTGAAGTGAGAGGCTGCTCAGCAAATTTGAGAACTATCAAGGAAATTCGTAGAGTTGAGGAGACAGATTATGTAGAGAGGCAGGGGTAAAAAATATATATATTGTTTTCAAAGAACTGTAGAACAAGATAGAAGTGATCATATGGGTGGGTGGTAATGTTGGTTTACTCTAAGTAGAAGAGTATACATAGAGTCAAACACAGAAAGATACAAAGCATTGGAAATATGGAGAATATGAGAAACAGAGAGGACAACATAGAGAGTGCAGTGAGTTAGTCTAACAACTAGATACATTATTTCTAATAAAAAGAGAAAAAACAAGGCAGAAGAAAACTTGAAATTTAAATGGTTAGCAATTCACACCCTGCTGAAATATATTCTCCAAAGATTTAAGCAAGATAGAGGATCTATCTGTATCCATAAAAACACATAGAGATTATAAGTAGGAGTATTGCACTAACATATGTGATGGAAAAATATAAAACATTCAAGGCAGCAATAGAAACAAAGGCATTTGCCTCTAGAGGAGTAAGAGTTGAAAGCTGACTACCCAGGCTACAAAAAACTCTAGAGGAGGCAAAGCTGAATTAAATGACAGCATGAAGTTTTGTGAATGACTTGAACTTTCCAGAATAAGAATGAAATGTGTATATACTTTTAAGCAAATTTTTAAAACAAGTTGTCACTGGCAGAAATAAATTAAATAATTATTGAATGAAGATTGCCAATAAGGCTCAGCAAGCAAAGATATTTACTACTGCACATGACGATCTGCTTTCAAACCATCTCTAGGACTCACATGGTTTAAGGAGAGAATCACTCCAAGCAAGATGTCCCCTGACCTTCACACAAGTGCACTGGCATGCACATGACCCACACTGTATGCAATGTAAACACAATTAAACATATTAATTAAATTTAAAAAATTAAAGTGAATTCATAAAAAAGGTTAACATATGCTAAAAGTAAAATTTAAGAAGGAATTTGCATCAACACAAATATTAATTCCATATTAGATAACTGATTTATGAAGCAATAGTTACATAGAGTTTTAAGTATATTTAAACATATCTCTCTATTATTGTATCTATAGATAGAGAGAGAGTTTTAAATATATGCTATAAAAGTACTTTTTTAAAAAGTAAAATGTATAATACTAGGAAAAAGCTAAGCAAAATCAAAGATATCAGATGTGTTTGCCTTCTCTACAAAAGAGGTAAAAACAATAAAATTTCACTTTGGTTAGTTAAAAATGATTTTGTTTTAAAACTTCATTACCTCAAAACCTATAAAGTACTGTTATACTATTTTTTATCTAATGTAAATATTGAAAATAATTACTTCCTTACCCAACTTCCCAACAATAAAAGTACTTCAAAGAAGACATGATTACCTCTTTCCAAAAAAAAAAAAAAAAAAAAGTACACAACTGAGTTTGATAAATTTCAGGTCACTGACAAAAGCAATTTTAATAGCGTGAGTAATAAATTCTTTGCTAGTATGTGTTCCAGAGAGGATAGGTAGAAGAAGAAAGCAAATGCATACAGCTTTTGAAAACATTATTTCTCAATACACTGAAGCAAAAAGACTTGTATTATAGAGCAAAACCAAGATAAGATAGTTCTGTACACTGTGTGTGTGTGTGTGTGTGTGTGAGAGAGAGAGAGAGAGAGAGAGAGAGAGAGAGAGAGAGAGAGAGAGTTTTTAATATGAGGGATAGGATACATCTGTAGAGAATGATACTGCAGGTAGAAAACTTAATTTAAGTCATTTATGAGAGAAAGTTTGGAAAAATCACTCTGGTTGTGAATGAGATGAAAGAACACAGTTTGCAAGATAGAGGGTTGGACTGGGATAGGAAAAGATAAGTCAGCTCAAAACATGAGTGAGATAAGGTAGATAGCCATAGATAGAGTGGGAAAAGTTCATAGCAGGGATGGGGTGGGATAAATTCTCCTTTCTGCTCTTTTTTTGTTATTATTGTTGTTGCTGCTGTTGTTATTGTTGTTGATGATGATGAGGCTGCAGTTGTTGTTGTTTTTGTTATTGTTATTCTTGTTGCTGTTGCTGTTGCTGCTGCTGCTTCTGCTGCTGTTGCAGTGAAATAGGAATGGAGTGAAAAGGCAAAGTCAGGCAGTGTGGAAGAATCATCAACATGACATTGTATGCTTTTTCTTCAGTAACTTGGATACAAGGGCAGAGAAGTTGGTGGCTTAAAAGGGGCTCAAATTGTTGAAAGGAAGGAAGGAAGGAAGGAAGGAAGGAAGGAAGGAAAGAACGAAAGAAGGAAGGGAGGAAGGAAGAAAGGAAGCAAGGAAAGAAAGAAAGAGGAGATACAGAGGCAAAGATTGGAGCAGAAACTGAAGGAAAGGCCATCCAACTGTGTCATCTCGAAATCCTTCCCATATACAATCACCCAGACACTATTGTGGATGCCAACAAGTGCTTGCTGACAGGAGCCTGACATAGTTGTCTCCTGAGAGGCTCTGCCAATGCCTGACAAATACAGAAGTGGATGCTCACAGTTATCCATTGGACTGAGCATAGGGTCCCCAATAGGGCAGCTAGAGAAAGGACCCAAGGAGCTGAAGGAGTTTGCAGCCCCATAGAAGGAACAACAATATGAACCAACCAGTATCCCCAGAACTCCCAGGGACTAAACCACTAATCAAAGAGTACACATGGAGGGACTCATGATTCCATCTGCATATGTAGCAGAGGATGGCCTTGTGGGACATCAATGAGAGGAGAGGCTCTTGGTCTTGTGAAGGCTCAATGCCCCAGTGTAGGGGAATGCCAGGACAGGGAAGCATAAGTGGGTGGGTTAGTGAGCAAGGGGAGGGGGAGTGAGGTGGAGGGGTTCGGAGGGGAAATTAAGAAAGGGGATAAAACTTGAAATGTAAATAAAGAAAATATCTAATGAAAAGTATGTCACACACACATATACATACATATATATGTGTGTGTGTATATATATTGTTGTATATGTTGTCTTTGAAAAAAAGATAAAACAAAATCAATGTCCAATAAATAACCTTTGAAAAAACTCAAAAACAAAAAAAAAAAAGAAAGGAAGGAAGGAAAGGAAGGAAGGAAGGAAGAAAGGAAAGGAAGGAATACTAAGAGGAAGAGAACAGCATGAAATGAGGAGAGAAAGCATCAGTTGTATGATGAAAAGTTGTATGAACAGATGAAACCAAGGAATCACGAGGTATTCAGGTACCTAATGTTCATTTAGAAACATGGAGCAATGCTGGAAGAAATAGAAACATCCCTTACCAGAAAACCTTAGCATGTTCAAGGTCAAATCAATCAACTACTTCATATTAAGTACCTGAACATTGGATCTCACCCATCATGGTACTCATTGAAGAGGCTTTTGAATCATTCTAAATGTCACACTTCATCATGCCCTTAGAGAAAATCCTGTAACAATTCTACTCTTTCCTGCCACTGTACTAATTTCCAGCAGGGGGAAATCCATGATGTGGGACTGGATTTCAAATCCTTTCACTACCCTGCTTCACACTCCTTACTGGAAGAGACCCCCTCAACTGAGTACTTGCCACAAACTTTGACTACAACTCCTATAAAAATTCATCTCACCTATTGTGTGTGTGTGTGTGCGTGTGTGTGTGTGTGTGTGTGTGTGTGTGTGTGTGTGTGTGTGAGACCTGGATACCATACACTCCTTAAAGTTCTGAGATTAAGCACTGAGGTCTATCATGGCACTTAGGTGGTATTTTCAAATGTATTAATTTATTCTTCGTTCTCTCCTACTACCACTTTCACTTGTAAATGAACTAAGCAACTAAATGAACTGATAAGTAGGTCTCCACTCTGAGGCAGGAACCAAGCTAAGGATTTAGCCTTGTGAGTAAACAGACATAATTGTACCTGATGAGAAGGAATAAAGGTTGGAGAGGTAGCGATTATTACAAGAAAATAGATGATCATTGAAGGAGAGTTCTCAGTAACACATCAGCAATGCAAGTCCAATGATATAAGGGCAGATTTATGGACGTTGTCCAGAAAATAGGATTTTCTTCTAGTTCAAGGGAATGTAGCAGATAGTTTCAGAATGAAGATTCTGTAAAAATGCCAGTAATCTCTGATACCTGTATTAATAAGATTACTACTCGACACTTTGCTAACCTCTCATTTTATGCAATAAAAGTTTTAAAAAATTAAATTTAAAAAAAGTATTCACTTCAATGAATAGTTGTGAGCCTCTACATCTATATGCTTGTCCTTCCTTCAGTCTCTGCTCCATAGTTAATCTCTGCCACTCCTTCTGTGGGTGTTTGATTCCCCTTTTTAAGAAGGAATGAAATGTCCACCTTTTAGTCTTCCTTCTTCTTAAGTTTCTTGTGGTTGTCATATAGCTATCTCCTAAGAGGCTCTGACAATACCTGACTAATACAGATGTAGAGGCTCACAACTATTCATTGAAGTGAGTACACTGTCCCCAGTGAAGGAGTTAGAGAAAGGTTCTATGGAGCTGAAGGGTTTGCAGCCCCTTAGGATGAACAACAATTACTAACTAGTACCCTCAGAGCTCCCAGGGACCCAACCACCAATCAAGGACTATACAGGGTGGGACTGAATGTTCTGGCAGCAGGTGTATAGTAGAGGATTGCAAATTCTATCATCAATAGGAGGAAAGGACCTCAGCCTTGTGAAGGTTTTGTGCCCCAGTGTAGGGGAATGCCAGGGCCAATAAGTGGGAGAGGGTGGGGTGACAGGCATGGGGAAGGGGGAGGCAAAAGGGGTTTGTTCTTGTTGTTTTTGTTTGTTTGTTTGTTTGTTTGTTTTGGAGGGGAACCTGGGAAAGGGAAAATTTACATGTAAATAAAGAAAATATCTATTAAAAAAAAGTAAAATGGTATTATTACAATCTCTGATGCTTTTATAAAAGTAATTAAAATTTGGCAAGAAACTAGAAACAATGACTGGGTTATACCCCTTAAGTTCAGCTAAACACCTTTGGTTTCTATGTTCAGCTGTTTATCAGTATCGAGGTAGTTATTTAATTACCTACTTGGCTTAATGAAGTCACTTATTACTGTCAAGGTAGCCATAATCAAGGGCATAATACAAATAAAGTATGAAAAAGATGAAAATTAATTCATCAGCCAATATGTGCGTTTATTACAAAGGAGACATTTAGTTGTTTGGAGTCTGGCACTGAGATTAGCTTATGATGACTTTCTGGCTTGGAGTCAATAATCTATTATCTCATTTTGAAATAAAATAAATCTAGTGAGAAAAACTCATTGAACCATTTGTTTTGCAGGCACAGTGAAGGAAGGGTATATTTATTCACCCTTTAAAACACCTGGTAAAACAAATTACTGAGGCAAGACAGAATGTGCTATATTGTTATTGCATGCATAAGCTCCATTCCCCACTAAATTTCTGTTCTGCTGTAGATTTTTAAAGAGCAAGGTTTGGAGACGTCTGATCATGTTATTTAGCAGACAAGTTATTTCCTTTACATTATAATACATGATAATAAAGCAGAAGGCTTAGAGACTGCTTACATAAAAGTTTGAGAAGAAATGGATTTACTTTTAGTTTTTCTTTGTCTATTGTTTGTTTTCAACAAAGAGAAAATGAGAAATAAAGACAGAAAAATCTTAAATTGGTAGGTTCATAATAATTATAAAACCATCAAATTGATATATATATTTATGTTTATATATATATGTATGTGATCATAAAGCCAAATTACCTACACTATTATCTAAATGTACTTTTTATCATTATTATTAATATTGTTATTATTACTGCTATTAGTGTTACTATATTGTACATATATATATCCACATAATAACAGAACAGTCTGAGATAAGTACTCTAAAACATGATTATATATTTTTGTTTGGAGCAGAGCAGTGAAGTACAAATACACTCAGCACAATAAAATAAATCTATTCAAAAGGTTGTGGTATTTTTAAACATAAAAGTAAGACACCCAGGGTCATAGGATCAGAGGTGAGGAGAACACATCTGTCCCAACACCAGGAGTAATTGGGACCAGCAGGACCCAAACACATAGAAACTCCATCAGTCCAGTGGCACAGGTTCATTCTGGTCTGTCTGGGGCAGTGCCCTGAGTAGACCTTTGGCACAGACTCTGCAGCCAGTCCCACAATACTCAGAGAAAGTTCTACTCCCAGACACTCTAAAGAGCCCAGGATCACAGAGACAGCTTGACTCTGAGGAGTTCTGACACAACCAGGATCACAGGAAGGACAGGCCCCAGTCAGATTTAGCCAGGGCACTAGAGTTAACCAGATGGCAGGAAGCAAGTGTAAGAAAATAAGCAACAAAACCAAGGTTACTTGGCATCATCAGAACCAAATTCTCCCACCATAGCAAGTCCTGGACACACCATTACACCAGAAAAGCAAGACTCGGATCTAAAATCACTTCTCATAACAATGATAGAGGGCTTAAAGAAGGACATAAATAACTCCCTCGAAGAAATACAGGAGAACACAGGTTAAACAGCTAGAAGCCCTTCAAGAGGAAACACACAAATCCCTTAAAGAACTACAGGAAAACACAATCAAACAAGTGAAGGAAATGAACAAAACCATCCAGAATCTAAAAATGGAAATAGAAACAATAAAGCAATCAGAAGGGAAGACAATCCTGGAGTTAGAAAACCTAGGAAAGAGATCAGGAGTCATAGATGTAAGCATCACCAACAGAATACAAGAGATAGAAGAGAGAATCTTAGGGGCAGAAGATAACATAGAAAACATTAACACAACTGTCAAAGAAAATGCAAAAAGCAAAAAATTCCTAACCCAAAACATCCAGGAAATCCAGGACACAATGAGAAGACCAAATCTAAGAATAATAGGTATAGAAGAGAGTGAAGATTCCCAATGTAAAGGGCCAGTAAATATCTTCAACAAAATTATAGAAGAAAACTTCCCTAACCTAAAGAAAGAGATGACCATGAACATATAAGAAGCCTACAGAACTCCAAATACACTGGACCAGAAAAGAAATTCCTCCCACCATATAATAATCAAAGCAACAAATGCACTAAACAAAAAAAGAATTTTAAAAGCAGTAAGGGAAAAAGGTCAAGTAACATATAAAGGCAGGCCTATCAGAATTATACCAGACTTCTCACCAGAGACTATGAAAGCTAAAAGATCCTGGGCAGATGTAATACAGACCCAAAGAGAACACAAATGTCAGCCCAAGCTACTATACCCAGCAAAACTCTCAATTACCATAGATGGAGAAAACAAGATATTCCATGACAAAACCAAATTTACAGCATGTTTTTTCCACAAATTCAGCCCTACAAAGGATAATAGATGCAAAACACCAACAGAAGCAAAATTACGCCCTAGAAGAAGCAAGAAAGTAATCTTTCAACAAACCCACACAAACCTAATTATACCTCTAACAACAAAAATAACAGGAAGTAATAATTACTTTTTCTTAATATCTCTTAATATGAAAATTAATATTACCAACATATCCTAATCTATTGAAATTCAAAAGTATGAGGCATTAGAAATTTGTTGGCTATCATGGGTGGTCTCTCTAATTTGGTAATTGGACAAATAGGTCCAATATTGTACAACCCATATACACTTTCTGCTTGTTTGTATGTGACAGTGTCTTGCTGTGTACCACATAATGGTCTTGAAATCATGCTTCTCCTATCTCAGCCTCTCTGTTAGTAGTATTGTTTATTTCATGTTTTTACACTATACTATGGTTTTCAGAACAGCTTACATATTTCAAAATTGTTTATACAGCCAAAAGAAACGTAAACAATTATCTTGGGAGGTGGCTTGTAAGAGAACAACAAAGAGTGAGACTGAATGCTTTGCTTGATGTTTTTAACTATTGTATCAATTTTGAAGAAGACGACTTTATAAGTTACTCTTTTTCTCAGATAAATGCTTTTCAAAATCATCACAGCCAATAAACTAGATTCTTAACCTCACCTAATATCTGTGCTATCCTCTAAGCAGAACCATTGTTCATTGGTGAATGTCTTCATGGATAGACTATCTTAATACACACACCATTTCTTAAATGAATGTAACCTGTTTTCTGTCAATGAGACTGAAGACAAACACTCAAGCCAAATAGCTTTGACCATAGCAAGAAATCTGTACCCAAAAATTATGCCTACAATTCATTCCTTAGCAGCAGAACTGTCAACTCTTAGCTTAGCTACTATGGAGGTAAAATCCTTCGGTGATGTGAGGGCCTTACTACAATGAACTCCAACGTCTAAAAATTGTTCTTATTTTGGGTTTGTACCACTGTAAGAACCAAGATTTTAACTCTACTAAAAACAAAACAAAGAAACAAACAAAAAAACTTTATATATTTATGTTCATTTTTGATATATTATTTTAAAATATATAGTTAATATGTTTGGAGTTACTTAAAATTTATATTGAGAAAAACATGTGTATTTTCAGTATTGGTGTAGGCAAGCATCTACATAAGACTGTTCAGTTAATTGTTGTTTTATATCAAACAACTTTTATAATACTCATTTTTATTATTGCAATATTTTATAAATTTTAAAGAGTATGACAAAAATAAAAAAAATGAAAGGTATGGCAGGTATTGAAGGGGGGTCTCCTCCTTGTTTTTAGGTTTGACACAGGTAACTTCATTTTGATTCTGATCACTTCTACATTTCTTTCACTTGTAGTAATAATTATCCATGAAGTAACTGAGATAGGTCCTATGATTACATCAATACACAGTGAGAAGACAAGGCCTGGAGAAAAGAAGAAAAGGGGGCCATCAGAATGTGTAAATTGGTAAAGGGGGTTTTGCTGACTCTAAATATTTAAACCCAGGACCCATATTGTCAAAGAAAGTAACTAACTCCTGCAATTTGTTATCTGACCTTCACACGAATGCTCACACTCACACGCAAAAACTATAATTTAGATGTAGTTTTCATTTCAATCCAATGTATGTTAATCATGTTTCTCCTCCTCAATTTCACTAGATCTGCCCCACCTGCCTCTTTGGTGAACTTTGTATTTTTTTCTTTCACCTTTTCTCTCAGATCACCCATAAAACTCAGAAAAATGAAAATCAAGGCGAAAAAGCAAAAAGAAGAAAAGAAAAAAAGAAACGTAAAAGGCCCAAATGAAACAAAATGGCCACACAAAAAGAATAATAAACAACAACAAAACCTGTTCTGTACTGGCAGGCGTAGGGCCTACCCAGTAGTGTGGTTGATATGCCCAGTAACAAGCCCTTAAAAACAAAACTGATTTTCACTTTGCAAGCAGGTATCAATTGCAGATAGTTTCTTTGTGTTTGTTCATTAATTTATTACTTTACATCTGATCACAGCTCTGGTCCCTCCTCTCCTCCCAGTCCCATCCTCACATCCTCCTCCTCCTTAGAGAACAGAAAGCCACCCATGGATACCAACCTGCCCTTGCACATCAATCCATAGCAGGACTAAGCGTGCCTTCTCCCAATCAGGCCAGACAAGGCAACCCAGCTAGCAGAAGGGGATCTAAGTTCAGGAAACAGTGTCAGAGTTAGCCCCTGTTCCAATTGTTAGGGGACCTCATGAAGACCAAGCTGCACACGTGCTACAAATGTTTAGGTAGCCTAGGTCTACTCCCTTCATGCCCTTTGGTTGCTGGTTTAGTCTCTGTGACCCTCCATGGGCCCTGGTTAGTTGACTCTGTAGGTCCCTTGTAGTGTCTTTGACCCCTCTGGCTCAATCCTTCACCACACTCTTCCACAAGACTCCCTGAGCTCCACTTGATATTTGGCTATGGGTGTCTGCATCTGTTTCCATCAACAGCTTGATGAAACCTCTAAGAAGACAGTAATGCTCAGCTGCAATCTGCAAGCTTAGCAGAGTATGACTAATAATGTCAGGGATGGTCTCTCTCCCATTGGGTGGTTCTCAAGTTGGGCCAGTCATTAGTTGGCAATTCCCTCCATCTCTGCTCCATCTTTATCCTGCACAGATTGTAGGCAAGACAAATTTTGGGTTTAAGGTTTTGTGGGTGGGTTGGTGTCCCCCTACCTCCACTGAAAGTCCCTCCTGATTACAGGCGGTGGCCTCTTCAGGTTCCATATCTCCAGCTGCTAGGTGTCTCAGATAGGGTCACCCCCATAGACTTCTGAGATTAGCACCATCCCCTTGTTCAATAGACTTCCATCTGTGAGGCATAGGGATGAACAAATTAAAGGGAAAAAAAACAAAGAAAAAAAAAAACAGGTCCCAGAAAAATAAATGGATTAAATTTCCCTGTCACAATGCTTGACAAACAATGTACTTCTTTCTTTAAGCTCCGAAACACTGAGAGAAATAATGTAGATGAGGGAGAATTGATGAGATTTTGATCCCTGACATTTAAGTAGCAACCATTTAATAATCTGCTGCTTTAAGGTTGTACAGTCGTGTAGTAATGCAACAAAGAAGACTTCTTTGAGTCACAATTGTCACTTAGTTCTGTAATTTTAAAATCCAGTTTTAAAAATAAACTTCTCCAAAGTTTTGAGAAAGAATTTTTCATATTTCGATGAATGATATTTTTGATACAGTATTTATCATGGATGGCAAAATTAATCAGGTGTAGGTAGGTCAACCTAGTAAAGGCATGGTCCAAATAAGATACAGTTGATGCATCTATCTCCAACTGGAGCTATATATGGTACTTTAGGTTTATACCTACAGGCTATAGACCCAACTGATTGGTTATTGTCTAGATGGGTTGGTGCTCAAGGGGATGGGGTAACACAGTACAGTTACTACTGAGAACATGGTCAGAATTACTAGTATGGGTCATGGCATTTATGTGAAGAACAATGCATTTAAAATGTCAAAGCAGAGGGTACTGTAAGGTCACAGGATGGAACGTTGCTGATGGAACCCAGGTATGTTAAATCATGAAAGACGTATGGTTTGAATTTTAAAGATGTAAAACAGTCTGCATCTTTTAATGTTTTCCCCTTAGATATTTTCCCTGTTAAATGTGGCATCTGACACAGCAGGAGAGTTTGGGCAGACAAAACACAAGCAGAACTCCATTGCTTACAATTAGCTTTGACAAAGCACACATCTCTCTTCAGGCCCTCCTCTCTGGTTCCTAGAAATTTCAAGTCTAGAAAGAGATAAAGAATCATGAAGCTACCTGTCACCTTAATTAACTGAGTTCGCATAAAAAAAAAAAGAGAGAGAAAAGGTGGTTTTCATATTCAAGTAGCAAATATGACATCAACAGTGATTTAAAGCTATTCACATTATAATAAAAGAAACTGATAGAAATGAATGAAAAGTCATGAAAATTAGATTCAAAAATCAATGGAAATGCAGGTACAAGGGCAATGCATAAGAGAAAAAAAGGGTATGCTATTTTCCAACTCAGGAAATCATAGAGAGGGAAGTTATTAAGCTTTATTCTTTTTTCTTTTTTAGTTATTAAGCTTTTAAAGAGTGGGCAAACTTAAGCAGGTTTAACTTATTTATTTACTCCACAATCAACTTATTCAATGAATATTTTGAATTTTCATGCTATACAAATTATATTATAGGTGCTATGCTACACTAATGGATTATGAAATTATGTGGTAGAGTCAGACTTATAATAATAAATAGCAAATTAATATGAATTGATATGTGCTATAAAAGAAAATCAAATGGCTGTAGAGAATGTATGATAAAAAACTAATTGTAAAGTACCGTCTCAGAGAATCTAATGTTTTCATATCTAATATATACCATTTTATGTCTAAACTGTGAATAGATGACTGGGGAAGAGTGAGGATGGCTGAGATGCTCACAACTGGAAAATATCAAGGATAGTCAAGGCCAGCTTCCCCAGCTTTTTGTGAAAAATGGAGCAGAATCTATATATGAGAGATTTCCAGATCTATCCCCAGGCCATGTGCCTGTAGTATAATTTTCTTTAATAGTCTCTAGAGTTATACACTGGATTCAACTGAATCACAAGTAGCAAGTATATCCCTGTTGTTTGTAAAAACAATCTAAGGTGATATAGAATGGAGACGCTGAAAGCCAAAGTGCCACGTGCACTGTTAGTTTTTCTCCTCTTATGATGTACTGAGTTACAGAGTCCTTCTGGTACATTTGGAAATAGGTCTATGGGTTTCAAATTTAAGATGGCCATAGCTTAGAACAGAATTCAGGTAAAGATCCGTCACCAATAGGTGATAATTCAAGACTTGTTTCTTTGTGATGTGATATATGAGACACCAACTGTTCTCCTTTTAATATTATAGCATATGGTCTAATATTTACAGAAAGCGTCTTTCAATGTAGTTCATAATACATCTCTCTTTATCTTCTTCAGCAAGAGGCCACAGTGAAAAAAAAAAACATTTCTGATTTGTACTTCAAGTTGTTAGTCATTCACAGCAGTGTATTAGAGTCATAAGATTAAGAAAAGTATATAATGTTATAATAACAAATGATAAATAATGGTGTCTGGGGAACCATCTCTTTCAACCAAACTTAAGAGCCCCATTTTCATCATTAATATTATTCAAAAATCCAAACTGCATTATGTCTCCTTTTTCTGGTCCTATGAGAACTGGTAAAGATTGCTGACTAGATTATGATGTGATTTATCTGTATTCAGGGACATAAACAGATTTCCTCCTGAAAAAGACATTAATTAAACATATTGGAGATATCTTAAATATTACAAACTGATTTATGATAAGTACTCTATGAGCCATTACAGAGAATATTGGCTTGTAAACAAAAGAAGTGAAAAATTTATTATTTCCTACTTTATCAGCCAATCAAAATATTTTGATCATTAAGAAATAAATTGTAAATCCATAGGTGAAATATTAAAACCAATTTACGTAAACATTGAATGAAATAGTACATGACACTGTTTAAAGTTTTGCTTTTGAACTTTTAATTTTATATATATGTATGTAAATGGCTAAAATTTATTACTCATATTAGTTCTGATATAGTTAATCCCAAATGATGTATATTATTAAGATCAAATCATTTAGGAACTGTCTAAAGACTAGTGGCTATTGAGTTGTGGAGCTTTCTTGTACATTTTTTTTAAATGACCCATTATCAAATACATTGTGCTGTCAATTGATTCTTTCGCTGTGCACATGGATTTTAGGTTGCTATAATCCCACCCACTTGGTTATCTTTCTTATGGCAGACTGTGTTTGGTGTTATATCCAAAATTCATTCTCATGAGCAACTTTTTTAGTCGTTTAAGTTTCGTGTTTTACATTTGAATTTGAATTTTTTGCATGTTGATATGTATAGATGGTAAATAAACTGAGCTAATATTTTACTAGGAAGAAAAGTGTAATAATGTACAAAATTAAATGACCAACAAATTCATGAAAAGTTATTCAACCTGATCAGGGAAATAGAAATCAAAACTATGATGAGATATAATCTTATACTTGTTAAGATGTTTATTATGAAAGGGATGTTTAAAAATGTGAGTGCTGATGGATGTAGGGTAATTAAATCCCCTCTACATTTTTAACATAATATGGAATATTAATGTGTGGGATTTTCTAAGCTAAAAAAATTAGAGCTAGGAATTTAGTTCAGTGGTAGAGTACTTGTCTAGCAAGCATGAAACCCTAAGTTCAAGTCCCCACACTGTTAAATAAATGAACAAACAAATAAGTAATCTACTAAAAGTTTTAGCAATCCCATTCTACATACTCACGACTATTAAAATAAACAATATACACAATAAACAATATATTAGTATAAACAATATTTAAAATTACACTCTTAGGTACTCTTCAAAATAGCTAAAATACAGAAACAAATGTCTAATGGGTAAAAAAAAAAATTGAGTGTATTCATGAATTCAAATGCTTGGATATTATTTAGCCCCATGAAAGAAGGAAATTCCCCAAGTTTTAGCAACATGAATGAAATTGAAGGTGATTACATGATCTGAAATTAAGTCAGTTATAGAAGAAAAAACACTGTGTGATCCCATTTACATGAGAACTCAGTAATTGCCAGATTTACAGGAGCAGAGGTGAGAATAATGGTTTCCAGGGTAGAGAAAATGAAATGCTGCTGTTCATTTCAGTTTTGCTAGATAAATAAAGTGTGGAGACTTGTTCAGCCCACCGCCTACAGTTTATGGTCCCTTATTGTGTACTTGAAAACCCTTTAAGCAAGCTGGCACTTTATTATGCTCCTATCATACAGATAGACACAAAGGAAACCAGGGAGTGCTGCTGAGTCCCTTACTTCAGCTGTGGTGACAATGGCACTGATTCTGAATGTGTTCGAACTCAACAAGAACTGTGCACCTGACAAAGGCAAAGCTCAGAGTATTTGAAGTCTACTTCAATAAAACTATTGTTAAAATGAAAGTGTTGGTAAAGCCAACTGCCTTGAGGAAATCATACCATCAGGCTTAAATTGTTCAGTGTTTTCGAACTCTAATGAATGAGATAAAATATTCTGATGTTGCTGGCAGAGAGTATAAATAATGTTTCTCTACTTATTTTATTTTATGCATTTTAACTAAAAATATAATTAATCCCTATGTATATGTATTTCTATATATACATAGATATGAATGCATAAAGATATATGTAGATACAAATGCATAAATGTAAAAGTACAACCTGATGAGCCTATTTTTGTTATTCGTGTTCCAGGGCTCCCATGTTTGTAATGGATAACCAGTTAGGGGACTCAACCTTGACAAAGGCTAACCTCCCTCTCCCTGAAGACAGTTGTCTGTAGTTTTTGGTTTGGGTTTTGGTTTTGGTTTTGGTTTTGTTTGTTTGTTTGTTTGTTTGTTTGTTTTTTTCCTTGACTGTTTTGTTTCATGTTGTTTAGGTGTGGGACCCTATGAGACTTTCTCCTTACATGATAGGATATCTATTGATTCTGCCATTGTTTGAGTCTCATTCATGAAGCCATGAGAGGCTGTTTCACAACAGACATGCTGGCATTCTGGCGCTCCCTTCTGTGATGTTCCCTGAGCCCACAGATGCCATTGCTATGACATACAGATACCATCGGTATTTTTCTCCCCACGATCTATGGATCTCTGTATTGTGTCCAGTTGTGATTTTCCCTGATGGTCTTCATTTGATGCAAAAAGAAGTTTCCTTGATAAAGATGATAGTTACACTTTTCTGTGGCTATACAGATAGGATTTAGAATGCAGCTGATCTACCAAAGTGGCAGTAGAGATTTCCTTCCTGTTGAGTGGATCTTAAGTCCAATTAGAAAGCTAGTGGTTGCCACCAACATGTGAGTACTACTAATTTGTCATTACGAATATATTCCCATGCTGGATATTGTTGTGCTTTGTGGAGGCCATAGCTATAAAGAAGTGTTGATTTCTTCTAGCCCGTTGGCAGCTTACATAGTATTTTCTAATACCATGGAATCTAGACTCCAGGAAAGCAGTTTTCCAGTTAGATTCAACTTGAATACTCTAAGTCTTGTGTCCTAAATGTGCAGTGTCTCCTGCAATGAAAGCTGACCTTCAGCCTCTGAGAGGCAGTCAAGGGTAACAGCAATAGTTTATACTGTTTTGGGATTCCCTTGGACTACCCTGAACAACCATTTGAACTTCCTGAACATAACACCAATAGCTTATGCTCTAAGATCAAGAGTTGACAAATGGGACCTCATAAAATTGCAAAGATTCTGTAGTGCAAAGGAAACTGTCAATAGGACAAAACATCAACCAACAGATTGGGGAAAGATCTTATATCCAATACAGGGCTGTCTTAGTCAGTGTTTCTATCCCTGCACAAACATCATGACCATGAAGCAAGTTGGGGAGGAAAGGGTTTATTTGGCTTACTTCCACATGGCTGTTGATCACCAGAGGAAGTCAGGACTGGAACTCAAGCAGGTCAGGAAGCAGGAGCTGATGCAGAGGCCATGGAGAGATGTTCCTTGCTGGCTTGCTTCTCCTGGCTTGCTCAGCCTGCTCTCTTATAGAACTCAAGACTTCCAGCCCAGAGATGGCACTACCCCTTTGATCACTAATTGAGAAAATGCCCCACAGCTGGATCTCATGGAGGCATTTCCCCAACTGAAGCTCACTTCTCTGTGATAACTCCAGCCTGTGTCAAGTTGACACACAAAACTAGCCAGTACAAGGGCTAATATCCAATATATACAAAGAACTCAAGAAGCTAGACCCCAGAGAACCAAATAACCCTATTAAAAAATGAGGTACTGAGCTAAACAAAGAATTCTCTACTGAGGAATACCAAATAGCTGAGAAGTACCTAAAGAAATGTTCAACATCCTTAGTCATAATCCAAACAACCCTAAGATTGCACCTCACACACTAGTCAGAATGGCTAAGATCAAAAACTCAGGTGACAGTAGATGCTGATGAGGTTGTGGAGAAAGAGTAACACTCCTTCATTGCTGGTTGGATTGTAAGCTGGTGTAACCACTCTGGAAATCAGTTTGGTGGTTCCTCCAGAAATTAGACATAGTACTACCTGAGGAACCAGCTATACCACTCCTGGGCATATGTTCAGAAGATGCTCCAAAATGTAAGGACACATGCTCCACTATGTTCATAGCAGCCTTATTTATAATAGCCAGAAGCTGGAAACAATCCAGATGGCCCTCAACAGAGGAATGGATACAGAAATTGTAGTACATCTACACAATGAAGTACTAATCAGCTATTAAAAACAATAAATTTATGAAATTCTTAAGGAAATGGATGAATCTGGAGGATATCATCCCAAGTGAGTTAACCCAGTCACAACAGAACACACATGGTATGCACTCACTGATAAGTGGATATTAGCCCAGAAGCTTGGAATACCCAATATACAATCCACAAACCACAAGAAACTCAAGAAGAAGGAAGATCAAAGTGTGGATGCTTCAATCCTTCTTAGAAGTGGGAACAAATACCCATGGAAGGAGTTGCAGAGACAAAGTATGGAGCAGAGACTGAAGGAAGGACAATCGAGAGACTGCCCTACATGGAAATCTTTCCCATATTCAATCACCAAACCCAGGCACTATCTTGGATGCCAACAAGTGCTGGCTGACAGGAGTCTGATATAGCTGTCTCTTGAGAGGCTCTGCCAGTGACCAGCTAATACAGAAGTAGAGGCTCACAGCCATTCATTGGACTGAGTACAGAGTCTCCAATGAAGGAGCTAAGAGAAAGGATCCAAGGAGCTGAAGGGGTTAGTAGCTCCATAAGAGGAACAACAATGTGAACTGACTAGTACCCTCAGAGCTCCCAGGGACTAAACCTCCAACCAAAGAGTACACATGATGGGACTCATGACTCCTTAGCAGTCACGGAATCTATGTACATTGAAACTTTGTTAGAAGCTTTTTTTTTTACACTCCAGATTTTATTCCCCTCCTGGTCCACACTCCAGCTGTTCCACATCCTATACCTCCTCCCTGTCCCCCTGTCTCCAGGAAGATGTCTCCACCCACCCACCCCACCACCACCTGACCTCTAAACTCCCTGGGGCCTCCAGTCTCTTGAGGCTTAGGTGCATCTTCTCTGACTGAACCGAGACCCTGCAGTCCTCTGTTGTATATGTGTTGGGGGCCTCACATCAGCTGGTGTATACTGCCTGGTTGGTGATCCAGTGTCTGAGAGATCTCGAGGGTCTAGGTTATTGAGACTGCTGCTTTTAAGTTACTTTGGTTTTAGCTGCAGAATTGTACTTCTATTAATACTACACACAAATATATCAAAATTACATTGCCTTGTTGGACATCAGTGTGAGAAGCGGCCCTTGGGCCTGAGGGTGGTCGATGCCCCAGTGTAGGGGAATGCCAGGGCAGGAAGACAGGTGTAGGTGGGTGGGTATGGGAGCTCCCTCATAGAGGCAGGGGGACGAGGGATGGGATAGAGGGTTTCTGAAGAGGATACCTGGAAAGGGGAACATTTGAAATGTAAATAAAGAAAATATCCAATAAAAATGCAGAAAAAATAACTATATTTATTTATAAATATGCCAATAGTTAATATCTGCCTATAATCCATTCTAGGGAAAAATAATACTTAGGATGAACTCATAGGTGTGATAACTTTGCCATAAAGCTCACTCACTGGAGAAGTTGCTTTCCTTGTATCATGGTGTCTTTGACCTATGAATCCAGTGTCTTACAAGAACACATGCTACGTAGGAAACACCCAACACCTGCATACTCTTTTGCCTTTCAGGTCTGGAGAAAGACAAGTGATTCCGAATGCTTTGAGTTTGTGAAGGAAAAAAAATCATGTCAGTAAATTCAGAGTCTAGTGAAAGCAATTAGTCACAATTTGTAACTCTGCAATGGGGCATATGAAACCGGCAACAGCTTATATAAACATTCCATGAGCGTATTGCTGACAACCCGTCAAGCTTTACTGGTCACATTACTATTTAAAATAAATCTGCTCCTAATGTTGACTCAGAGCTTTTCTTTTTAAAAGAAAGAAAGAGAGGAAGAAAGAAAGAGACAATTCTTTACGACATTAAATCATCCTTATTTTTAAACAAAATTTACTATGGTGACTTCTCCTTGAGCAATGGTAGCAGAGATAACACTGAAAATCTCTTACAAAGAAATGAGATTTCCGCTTATTGTAATAATAAAACACTCTGCCTCTTAGTGACAGTGGACAGGGGAAAATATCAGTCACTTGATTATTTCTTCGTTTTAGGTGTGCCTTCTGAATTGGAGGACATTCACAGACACTCAGGATGTAAGACAAGGGCTTTCTGTAAACAGTCCCCAAACAGTAAAATAATATAGACCTCAGAAGATGCAGCTGGCCTTCCTTGATTAAAAGATGTGTGCTGGGAAAGGGAACAATGTTTAAAATGGCTCTTGATGGCTTGTTAATAAACTCATTCTAAAGAACTAACAGAACTTTACTTTTCTAAGCTAGAGCATTGTCACTAAATGTGCATTCTCACTTTAAAATAACACAAAAGTCATCTTAGCAGAAGAAAGAAATTTTGTCCCATAATATCAAGTACTAAAGCAATGGCAGTAAGGAAGTATCTTGGTTTTAAATAGCAAATGACACAAGAATTACATCCTGAGCAGAAAACTCTTGTTTTTATAAAACATGCCTTTGCGTGTGTCCAGATAGCTGGTTCATTTGATGAGGGTTAAATGAAATAATAAGGGAAATAAATTTGCTTCAAGCATTATATATGTGTGTGTATATAGATGTGTATATTACATATGAATTATATATTATATATACACATATGTATATGTGTATGTATATGTATGTATACATACTATACATGTAAATGATCATATATGATTTCTACATTGGCAAATATGATTTTATGTATGACATATATGAATTTATAAAGAGAGAGAGTTGACTTAGGGTGCTAAAGCCTCTCTAACTTAATTTTTTTGAAACCAGGTTTTTCATCTGAAGTTCCCAGTTTTGACTAGGCTGGCTTTCCAGTGAACACCCAAGAGCTACTTGTCATAGTCCCCTATTCCAGTCTCAGTGATGGGTTGCAGACATTTGCCTCTGGATAAATTTTGATGTTGATGCTGGAGTGTACAGTCAGATCCTCTTGTTTGTACCTCAAGCATTTTATCCAATGAGATACCTTCCAGCCCTCAAGTTAATCTTCTTTTCAAAGGCAATCTAGAGTCAGTCACTGAACACCATTTTAAGTCAGTCAGAGGATGGCATCCTGACTACTAACTGTGTGACTGCAGCCATCTCAATTATGATTGCATTCTACTAATGTACTTCACATTGCCACAATTCTAACTGCATATGTCTAACACAGATTCAACCTGTGAAGTTAATAAAATTCATATGGAAAGCATTTGAGTTCTTTCTAGTTTCACAGACTCATGGCAATTCAAGGACTGATGAAAATACTAACTTGGATCTGTCTTAAGTTACTTTTTTTCTGGGAATGTAAATTATAACAACTGTTTATTGCAGTATTATTCCATCTTTTTACATGTGAAACTGTGATTAAATTCAGCATTGTGGTAAAGTGTTTACAAGAGAAACCAGCCTCATCAAAACTGAATAGCTCTAGTTAAATTAGAGGATAGGTACACATCAACATTAGGTTTGGCTGTGCACCCATTATTTGTCTTGTTTATTCAGTTAGATTGACCTTACATAATTTATATTGAACCTCCATGTTAGAGGGTAGAATATGAATTAAAAGGCTATTATATTCTTTCTCACAGTATTTAGAATGTTTGTCATGACAATAAGTTCAGAAGTTAACTGTGAAACAACATGAATCTCAGGCTATAAATAGTCAACACACAGTACTTATATTGTAATTGTATTTTTCTGTCCTTTACACATTTGTTTATCTCATTCTATAAACACACATCAGAAAACATGCTTTAAGAAGACACATTTAAGTTGTTAAAATTTTGCTTGCACCATTTCTCTGTTAAAATATTTTGTGTCTGTCTGATATTAGCATATAAAATGAAGTTTTCAGGATTAGAGATTTAAAATTTCACAAATTATATGCTTTACAAAACAAACAATCAAAACCCTCCACATGGCCCTGACAGAGAGTGAACCTTTCTTTGGAACAACAGCAAAATTATCCAAATGTTTGGCATATAGTATGAATTGGGAGATTGTGAATGGTTGGGCTTTTGTGGGGTAATATTTCTAAGCTTTTCAACTGGATTCCAATCTTTTTAGGACAGGAAAAATTAAAAATATGATATTTTGATTAATTCTTCTGCATTTCTGGACATGACACGAACACTGAACTCTACTCATATCAGCTGTGGTTGCCTACAAAAGACTTGTACAAGATCAAACCAGTTACCATTCTGTCTGGATCTAGGAAGGGGGCTCATAAGGAGCTATTGATAGTTGATGGCTGCTGGAGGAGTTAGTAGAAGGAAGGAGAATGAATACTATCAAAATGAATGAAATATATGTATAAAATTCCAGAAAAAAAATTACTTTTTTTTAGTCTATATTGAAGCCGCAAATTGATATATCGAAATGACAAGAGGGAGACCAAGACTGCAGAGTGCTGAGACTCAGCAGGATGTGAGTTGCCTTTGTGAAATGAGGAATCCAGCTGCTCAGAGAATCACAAACCTGCCTGATGAACCATGAGGATTGCAGTGTTGTGCACAGCAGATCCACACTCAAGGATTTCTCTCAACACCAAACTTGCAACTGTTTGCTTGTGAATATGCTAATTTATAGTCCTTCATTTCCCACAGTACAATTAGACCAACTTAATATTTCAGAATGTAGCACTGACAGACACTTCAAATGCTGTAGGATATAATGTGATACCAGTGAAGTCAGAAACAACAGTTTCAAGAGACTGTCAACTGGCTTAATGCCATCATTCAAGAAAATGTTTGTATTTATTTAGTAACACATGTGATTTTTAGCTTAAAGTAACTGGGCTTTTTCTAATACCACTAGTAGACACCATGAGTTATGATAATTATGTTTTCTTGGTCTTTTCAATATAATGATAACTGAACAAATTCCATTCATTCAAAAAGAAAACATTATGTATTTAGTATAGTGTAGCTAAATCAAAACAGTTATACACAAAACATAAGGTTCTCATACAACATCAGGCAAAAACAAATAAGAATGAGACTGAAAAGAAATAAGTGTCCTGGTTTGCATCTAATTTAATGGGAAACATGCCTAATGGGAAACATCCAACTTCTCATATAACCATTGCTCAGGCATGAAGAAGTATATTCTTTTTCTTTTCCCAAGACTTATAAAAAGCATAGATTTTTAAAACCATTTGGATTTTTTAAAAAAGATTGGCATTTTTAGCTCACACACTGTATAGTCTACAGCTTTTTAGATGAAGAAGGCATAGGGATTAAATGTACCAGTCTTGTGAGTACTACTGAATGTTCTTTTGAAGATAACCTGCCCCCAAAGTGTGCCATTGTTGGCACTTTCCCTGAACACATGGCAGTTGTCAGAGCACAAGTCTACTGGAGGCACCAGCCGTCAACTTTTAACTATTGTTATCTCTAAGGAGGAGTCAGGGACCTCCTTAACCATTCCTGCCTCCACTGCTATCCAGCTGAGCATCTCATGTGCATGTTATATGTACATATGAAAGCATACCATTAGCAGTTAGCTTATATAGCTGAATGAAATCTTAAATAAAATGTGAGAAAAATGACGTATTTAAATTGGATATGATATGAACCTAATATTTAGGAATTATAAGTGGAAAATAGATAATTGGACAGCTGGAAATGATCAATGGGATTAATCACCCCACTAGCTAAATGGGAAGAGCTATGCTGGCTACAAGAAAGGCATTTGATAAAATCAACGCCTATTTTTGAAAAGCAGTTTTAACAAAATAGATAAAGAAACTCTTTCCATAATATAAACTACTTGGGAAATAAATGATAAAGTATCACAGGATTATTTTTCCTCTGGTTATGATGAGTTCAGAAATATTCGTTATCACTACTGATACTTTACTGGACATCTCAAAGACTGAGGATTAAGTACTTGATACAAAAGTAGTTTTGTTTAGATAGTTAATAATAAAGATCAACACCTTTATTTTAGTGATGTCATTACCAAAGGAACACCACAAAATTCCTATGTGCTGAAGGCTTAGGGTACCAAGATGTCTCCTTAGCATCAAGATACATTTCA
>JADRCD010195065.1:0-11036 GCA_019843815.1 Montemys delectorum | reverse complement strand
ATCTCAGAGTTGTTTTGATTTGCATTTCCCTGATGACTAAGGATGTTGAACATTTCTTTAGGTGTTTCTCAGCCATTTCGAGTTCATCAATAGAGAATTCTTTGTTTAGCTCTATGTCCCATTTTTTAATAGGGTTATTTGGTTCTCTTGAGATTGACTTCTTGAGTTCTTTGTATACATTAGATATTAGCCCTCTATCAGATATAGGGTTAGTAAAGATCTTTTCCCAATTTGTTGGTTGCCGTTTTGTCCTATTGACAGTGTCTTTTGCCTTACAGAGCTTTGCAACTTTAATCCTAGTCCTGTTTGTCTTTCTAACTTCATCCCATCTAAGCCAAACTCTAGGCCTAAATATCCCACACATTCTCTCTTTTGCCCCAACTTGCTTTGTCAATATCAGACTTAGAACTGAGAAAAGAAGTCTAATGCTCAGCTTTCCTACAAAATAGCAACAATATGCAATATCAGGCCAATACTTTCTTCTTAAAAACTATCAAGAAACTCAAGAAGAAGGAAGACCAAAGTGTGGATACTTCGTTCCTTCTTAAAATGGGGAACAAAATACTCATGGAAGGAGTCGTAGAGACTAACTATGGAACAGAGACCAAAGAAAGGACAATTCAGAGATTGCTCCATCTGGGAATCCTTCTCATATTCAATCATCAAATCTAGACACTATTGTAGATGCCAGCAAGTGCTGGCTGACAGGAGCCTGATATAACTGTCTCCTGAGAGGCTCTGACAGTACCCAACTAATACAGAAGTAAGGCTCACAGCCATTCATTGGACCGAGTACAAGGTCCTCAATGAAGGAAGGATCCAAGGAGCTGAAGGGTTTGCAGCCCCGTAGGACAAACAACAATATGAACTAATTACCCTCAGAGCTCCTAGAGACTAAAACACCAACCAAAAAGTACACATGGTGGGACTAATGGCTCCAGCAGCATATGTATAGCAAAGGATGGCCAAATTGGTCATCAATGGGAGGAGAGGCCCTTGGCCCTGTGAAGGTTCTATGCCCCAGTATAGGGGAATGCCAGAGCCAGTAAGTAGGAGGAGGTGGGGTGGTGAGCAGGGGATGGGGGAGGGAACAGGGGTTTGTTTTAGTTTTTGGTTCTTTCTTTCTTTCTTTCTTTCTTTCTTTCTTTCTTTTCTTTTCTTTTTTTGGAGAAAAACCTGGGAAAGGAGTAAATAAAGAAAACATCTAATAAAAAAAAACAAAAACAAAAAAAGAATAAAAAATCCTATCTGTTCTGTAGAAATGTTTACCAATAGGGATTACCTAGATGAACCCCAGGATACAGAATTTAAAAGGACAGTTATAAACTTCATCAAAAAATTCAAGGAGTTTATAGAATGCACAAAGAAACACCTCAGTGAAATTAAGAGTAAAATACTTTAAGGAAAATAAATTCTGACTGATGCCAAAGAAAAATCAAACAAGGCTAATAAAAATTACTAAGAACGTAAGCATGGAATCCAGTAAGGAGATAGAAACATTGAAGAGCTCAAGCTAAAATGAAGATGGAATAAAAAACAAAATAAAAAACCCAAATAACTAAAAAAAAATCCCAAAATGCCCTCAAAGAAAAGCCTTATAAGTAGAATGAATCAAGCAGAGGATGAAACATCAGAGGCTAAAGATAAAATACAGAATCTAGTCCAAATAAGCAAGAAGAATGAAAATTTACAAAACACAGGAAAGGAACATACTGAAAATGTTTTACATCATGAATACAAACAAACAAACAAAAAACCACACAAAAACAAATCATTAAATTATAGGCATAGATAGGGAAAAGAAACCAAAGACAATGGCATAGAATAGATATTGAACTAGACCATAGAAGAAAATTTTCCCAAATGGTGGGAAGATATATCTATACAGAATCAAGATGCACACAGAATATTAATTAGAGGCAGCCAGTCCCACAACTCCCAGAGGAAGCTGCTGCACTCTCAGGTGCTCTAACAAGCCCAGGGTCACAGGATCTCAGAATCACAGGGTCACAGAGACTGCCTGACTCTGAGGAGTTCTGATACAACCAGGATCACAGGAAGGACTGACTCTAGTCAGAATTAGCAAGGGCAGGTAGCACTAGAGATAACCAGATGGTGGGGGGCAAGTGTAAGAAAATAAACAACACAAACCAAGGTCACTTGGCATCATCAGAACCCAATTCTCCCACCATAGCAAGTCCTGGACACACCATCACACGGGAAACGCAAGATTCAGATCTAAAATCACTTATCATGATGATGATACAGGACCTTAAGAAAGACATAAATAGCACCCTCAAAGAAATACAGGAGAACACAGTTAAAGAGCTAGAAGCTCTTAAAGAAGAATCACAAAAATCCCTTAAAGAACTGCAGGAAAACACATTCAAACAGGTGAAGGAAATGATGAGCAAAACCATCCAGAATCTAAAAATGGAAATAGAAACAATAAAGAAATCAGAAAGAGAGACAACCCCGGAGATACAAAACCTAGGAAAGAAATCAGGAGTCATAGATGCAAGCATCACCAACAGAATACAAGAGACAGAAGAGAGAATCTCAGGGGCAGAAGATAGCATAGAAAACATTGACACAACAGTCAAAGAAGATGCAAAAGGCAAAAAGCCCTAACCAAGAGCATCCAGGAAATCTAGGATGCAATGAGAAGACCAAACATAAGGATAATAGGTATAGAAGAGATTGACGACTTCCAAGGTAATGGGTCAGTAAATATCTTCAACAATATTATAGAAGAAAACTTTCTTAACCTAAAGAAAAAGATGCCCATAAACATACAAGCAGCCTACAAAACTCCAAATAGACTGGACCAGAGAAGAAATTCCTCCCATCACATAATAATAAATACACCAAATGCACTAAACAAAGAAAGAATTTTAAAAGCAGTAAGGAGAAAATGTCAAGGAACATTTGAAGGCAGGCCTATCAGAATTACACCAGACTTCTCATCAGAGACTATGAAAGCTAGAAGATCCTGGGTAGATGTAATACAGATCCCAAGAGAACACAAATGCCAGCCCAGGCTACTATACCCAGCAAAACTCTCAATTACCATAGATGGAGAAAACAAGATATCCCATGACAAAACCAAATTTACACAATATCTTTCTACAAATCCAGCCCTACAAAGGATAATAAATGGAAAACATCAACATAAGGGGCAAAACTACACCCTAGAAGAAGCAAGAAAGTAATCTTTCAACAAATCCATACAAACCTAATTCCACCTCTTACAACAAAAACAGCAAGAAGTAACAATTATTTTTTCTTAATATCTTAATATGGAAATTAGTATTACCAACATATCCTAATAGATTGAATTCCAAAAATATGAAGAATTAGAAATCTGTCAATTGTGATCCAATGGTCTCTCTAATTTGGTAATTGGAGAAATAGGTCCAATATTGTACAATCCATATATACTTTCAGCTTGTTTGTTCATGACAGTGTCTTGCTGTGCACAACATAAGGGTCTTGAAATCTTGCTTCTCCTATCTCAGCCTCTCTATTAGTAGTATTTTTTATTTCATGTTTTTCACTATACTATGGTTTTCAGAACAGCTTACATATTTCAAAAGTATTTTTATATCGCCCCAAAATAGATAATTAGATTGGGAGGGGACTTCAAAGAGAACAACAAAAAGTGAGACTGAATGCTTTGCTTAAAGTTTGTAACTCTTGTATGAAGTTTGAAGAAGAGGACTTTATTAGTTACTCTTTCTCTGACGTGAATACTTTTCCAAATTTTCACAGCCAATGAACCAAATTCTTACCCTCACCTAATGTCTGTGCCACCCTCCAAGCAGAACCATTGTTCATTTAAACAGTTGGTGAATGACTTTATGGATAGACCACCTTAATACCCACACCATTTCTTAAATGAATGTAACCTGTTCTCTGTGGGCTGAGAATAAAGTCACTCACTCAAGTCAAATAGTTTTGACCATAGCAGGAAGTCCGTATCCAACAATTGTGCCTACAATTCATTCCTTGGTGCAGCAGAACTGTCAACTCTCAGCTTAGCTATGATGGAGATAAAATCCCTTGGTGATTTGAGGGCCATTGAAGTATACCCTTAGTACAATGAAATCCAATGTCAAAAATTGTTCTAATTTTGAGCTTGTATCACAGTAAGAGCCAAGATTTTAAGCTCTACTAAATATAAAACAAACAAACAAACAAAGAGACTTTATATATTTATGTTCATTTAAGAAAATACTAGTAGTGATGTATTATTTTGAAATATACAGTTAATATGTTTGGAGTTATTTACAATTTATATTGAGAAAAACATATGTATTTTCAGTATTGCTATAGACAAGCATCTCCGTAAGACTATTAAATTGATTGTTGTTTTATATCAAACAATTTTTAATACTTATTTTTATTGTTATAATATTCTATAAATTTTAAGGAATGTGACAAAAAAGATATTGTAGGTAATAAAGTGGGGGTCTCTGGGAGGAATTGTGGTACAAATGGGAAACAAGAATGTGATTTAATTCTATTTACTTAATATATGTTTTTAAATGTTAACAAATTAAGATAAATTGAAATCATGTAACTTTTCTCATCAGAATGCAATAAAAGTTAAAAAAATCCAATTACATAAAGCATTTTCAATACCTGGAAAAAAAGAAATTAAAGAAAATCTTGGGTTCCTTTTTTGTAATGGGTTTAGTGTATAACATATTATATAAAATTGCTATTTTGTTTATTCAGAAATGGATAATTTGGTGAATTTATTTTGCTTGATCTTGTAGAAGCGTTATTAATTCTAATAATTAAAATACAAGTTTATTTCTTTCCTTCTTTTTTGTGAAGTTGTTAGGAGTTTTGATTCTATTAAATTCCTCTGATGACTCAAAAAAAAAAAGAATATCAATTAGACAAGAGTGAAAAGAAAATTTCCACAACATAACATAGATTAAAACACTGAATATATATAACAAAGAAAGTATATTGGACGTTGCAAAAGAAACAATGCAAGTCATATGTATGAAAAAAGCCTGCCAGAAAAATGGCTGATTTCTTAATGGAATCTTTGAAAACTAGAGGGGCCTGGAGAAATGTGTTCCAAGTCTTAAAAGACTATGATGGCCAGCCTAGATAAATATGCCCAACAAAACTATCTGCCTAAATTGAACGAGAAAGAAAAACTTCTTATGATATAACCAGACTAAAAAATTAAATCCTAAAGAGTAAATATAAAGAAAATTTAAGGACCAGTATTTTTGAGGTGAAGATAGGAATAAGTATAGCAGAGAGACTGTACAAAGAATAGAAAGTCATAATGATTAAAACACAAAATACCAGTGAGAACACAAACAACATCAAAAACCACCAACACAATGACCATAATTAACATATGCATTTAAATGTCACTTTATATATCAATTGCCTCAAGTTTTCAAACAAGACACAAGTTGACTGAATGAATCAAGAAATAAAATCCATCTATTTGTAGCAGATGTTACTATTATAAACATATATTCTGAGGTGCTGAATTTTGTTTTAAAAAAATGTAAGTACCATTGGATTTAAAGACAAAAATTGACACTATTCCATTAATAACAGGTGTTTTTTAATACTCCACTTTCTATAAAAGAGAGCTCATCTGTCCCATCTGAGCAAAAAATAAATAGAAAAACATCAAAGCTAGTTAAGGCCTTATATCAAATAGACTTAACAGATAGGTACAAAATATTACATGAAGCATCAAATAATACATATTCTATCCTATAGCACACAGAAACTTTTGTAAAAACAGACCACATCCCAGAACACAAAACAACTCTTTTACAAATTTACAAAGATTGAAATAACTCCTTGTATCCTTTCTAACCAAGATATAATAAACTGAAACTTGACAGCAAAGAAATCCCTAGCAAATACACACATACATGGAGATTAAATACCTCATTATTGAAGGATGAATGGGTCAAAGGAGAAATTAAAAAGGAAATTAGAAAATTCATGGAACTAAATGAAAGTGAAACTATAACATAGCAAAAACTCTCAGAAACATTGAACTCAGTCCTATGGGGGAAAGTTATAGCTCTAATGTGCCTAAATTAAAAAGTCAGAAAGAACAAAAATAAATGACAATGATGCAATGCAAAAATTCAGAAAAAACATTAAACTATTCCAATTCTAGTAGACAGCAAGAAATAATAACAAGCAGAGAAGAAATTAATGTAATAGAAACAATGAAAATAATACGAGGAATCAATGAATCCAAGATCTGGCTCTTTGTGATATAAACCAGATTAATAGACCCTTAGAACAAGAGAGAGAGAGAGAGAGAGAGAGAGAGAGAGAGAGAGAGAGAGAGAGAGAGAGAGAGAGAACACAAACCAACAGAATCAGAAAGTACTGGGGACACATTACAGCAGATATCAGATAAATTAAGAATACTATAAGGGAATATTTTTAAAATATATATTCCATAAAGCTAGCAAAGCTCAAAGAAATGGATGAATTTCTAGATTCATCCAAACCATAAAAACTAAACCAAGAACTCCACAACCTAAAGAGACTGATAGTTTGAATAAGAAAGGCCTCCATAGACTCATATTTGAATGGTTAGGGGGTGCTGTTAGGAGGTGTGGCCTTGTTGGAGTAAGTGTGGCTTTGTTGGAGGAAGTGTGTCACTGGGGGGTGGGCTTTGGGGTTTTAAATGCCCAGGCCAAGCCCAGTAGGTCATTCTCTTTCTGTTGCCTACAGATCAGAATGTAGAACTCTCAGCTCCTTCTACAGCACCATGTCTACTTGTGTGCCACCATGCTTCCTGCTATAATAACAATGGACTGATTCTCACAATTAAATGTTTTTCTTGATAAGATTTGCAATATTGTTATAGTTTCTTTTCACAACAATAGAAACAAACACCCATAACAAATGATGAAATTGAAAAAGTAATAATAGCCTCCCAGCTAATAAATTGAAGGCATAGCAGAATTCTACTAGACATTCAGAGAAGATCTACAACCAACAAATCCTTCTTAAACCATCTCAAAACAAACAGAAAATGAAATGGAAGGAATACTCCCAAACTCCTTCTATGATGCCAATATCACTCTAATAATAAAACCAGGTAAAAATACAAGAAAACGAAAGACCAATATCCTTGATTACCAATGTAAAAAGTATCCAATAAAATAAGTGCAAATAGAAGCAGACATATATCAAAAAGATTATCCACCATGACTAAGTTAGTGTTATTCATGAAATGTAAGAATGATTTGACATAGGCAAGACAATAAATGTAAAAAAAAAAAACCCACATAAATAGACTTAAAGACAAAAATCACATGCTCATCTTAATAGAAACAGAAAAAGCCTGTGACAAAATCCAACACACCTTTATGAAAAAAGCTCAAGAGAATGTAGAGCTAGAGGCAACATACTTTAATACAATCAAAGCAGTATATGAGAAACCCACATCCAACATCAACGTAATGGAGAAAAGCCATAAGCAGCCCTGCTGAAGTCAGGAATGAGACATGAATGTTCACTATCCCCACTCCTTTTCAAAACTGTCCTTGAGGTACTATCTGAAGAAAAAAGGCAAGAGAAGGCAATCAAAGATATACAAATAGGGAAAGAATAAATCAAGTTTTCCTTTGTAGATAACATGATGTTATACATTAGAGATCCCCAAAACTCTACCAGAAATCTTCTAGAAACAATAGGTTCAGCAATGTGGCAGAATATAGAATTAACTTGCACAAATTAATAGCTTATCTATACACCAACACCAAAAATACAGAGGAAGAGATCATAAACCCTCCCATTCCCAGCAGTTAAAGTATCTAGGAATAAACCTCACCAAGTTTATCAGTCAATGCTCTCTAGAGTAGCAGAATTTATAGAAACACACAAGGGAGATTTATTAGAGCAGCTTATAGCTAGTTCAATCATGTCTGTGTCCTAATGGAAAGTTCAAGAATCCAACAGTTTTTACTGCAGGAGCCTGGATATGTCAGCTGGTCTTCAATATAGATTAGAAGGAATCACAAAGTAGTGGTCTTTGATACCAGTGAAGGAATGGACTTGCCAGAGTAAAAGGGCAATCAGCCTCAAAGAAAAACCTTCTTTCTTCCATGTTCTTTATTTAGGCTTCCATTATAAAGCATGTTCCAGATGTAGGGTGGGTCTTGTGACCTCAAAAGTTCCAGATTTAACATAGCTCTTCACATATTAAATGATTCAATCAAGAAAAGTCTCTTTTGGGTGTCCAGCTACTTATTTCCAGGTAATTGATAATAGTTGATAATCAAGGTAGTGAAGGACCTCTGCAATGAAAATGATAAAGCTCTGAAGAACAAGATAGAAAGGCATTAGAAAGTGAGGAGACAACTTTTGACAAGTAAGATAAAACTAAAGACTCTATGCAGCTAAAGAACGATCTACTGGATGAAGAGTAAACTCATGAATGGGTGTGAATCTTTTCCAGCTATACATCTGACAGAGGCTTAACATCTAGCATACATAAAGAACTCAAAAACAGGAAACAAAAGTTTTTTTGTTTTTAAAGAGTAATTAAAAAATTGGTTTACATTTCCCTGATGACTAAGGATGTTGAACATTTCTTTAGGTGCTTCTCAGCCATTTGGTGTTCATCAGTAGGGAATTCTTTGTTTAGCTCTATACCCTATTTTTTAATAGGGTTATTTGGTTCTCTGGAGACTAACTTCTTGAGTTCTTTGTATACATTGGATATTAGCCCTCTATCAGATATAGGGTTGGTAAAGATCTTTTCCCAATTTGTTGGTTGTCGTTTTGTCCTATTGACAGTGTCTTTTGCCTTACAAAAGCTTTGCGACTTTAAGAGGTCTTAGGGAAATGGATGGATCTGGAGAGTATCATCCTGAGTGAGGTAACCCAATCACAAAAGAACACACATGGTATGCACTCTCGGATAAGTGCTTATTAGCCCAGAAGTTTGGAATACAGGAAGAACAACCCACAGACCACAAGAAACTTAAGAAGAAGGAAGACCAAAAGGTGGACATTTCATTCCTTCTTAAAAAGGGGAATCAAATACCCACAGAAGGAGTGGTAGAGATTAACTATGGAGCAGAGACTGAAGGAAGGACAAGCATATAGCTATCTCCTGAGAGGCTCTGACAATACCTGACTAATACAGATGTAGAGGCTCACAGCCATTCATTGAACTGAGTACACGATCCCCAATGAAGGAGTTACAGAAAGGTTCTATGGAGCTGAAGGGTTTACAGCCCCTTAGGATGAACAACAATTACTAACTAGTACCCTCAGAGCTCCCAGGGACCCAACCACCAATCAAGGACTCTACATGGTAGGACTGAATGTTCTGGCAGCATGTGTATAGTAGAGGATCGCAAATTCGATCATCAGTAGGAGGAAAGGACCTTGGCCTTGTGAAGGTTTTGTGCCCCATTGTAAGGGAATGCCAGGGCCAATAAGTGGGAGAGGGTGGGGTGGCAGGCATGGGGAGGGGGGAGGCAAAAGGGTTTTGTTCTTGTTGTTTTTGTTTGTTTGCTTTTTGGAGGGGAACCTGGGAAAGAAGAAATTTACATGTAAATAAAGAAAATATCTATTAAAAAATATAAAAAAATAAAGAGCTATGAGCAGAAAAAAAAATTGGGCCTGGGAACTTCCCAAAAGAAGAAATAAAAATGCCTCCCCTCCCCCCCAAAAAAGACAAACCTTAAAAAAAGTTCATTTTTCTTAGAAATTATAGAAATGCAAGTCAAATAAATTTTGAAATTTCATCTTACCACAAAATACCACTACCAACAACAAAAAACTCTGACAACAAATACTGGAGGGGGATTGAGAGAAAGTTGAATTGTTGGGATACAAACTGGTGTAGCCAGTATGGAAATCACTGTGGAAAGCCCTCAAAAGCTAAAAATAAATCTACCACATGACTTAGCTATACCATTCTGTGGCATATGCTTAAAGAATTGACATCTTACACCACAAGTACTTGTTTAAGCTATGTTCATTTTTCTCTCTGTACAACAGCCAGGAAATGGAAATGCCCTAAAATGTTTTTTCAACTGAAGAATGGGTAATGAAAATGTGGTACATATACACTAAAAGGAAACTATTCAGTTGTAATGAAAAATGAAATTATGAACTTTTCAGGTAAAATGGATGGAATTAAGATCATAAGTGTGGTAATCCAGTCCCAGAAGGAAAAAATGATTACATCAGAGGTTTCTAGCTCTAAATTTTCCAATATGAATACATATCCTAGAGTAACTCCAGAAAGCATAGAATTAAAAATGTACCATTGCTGGGACAGCAGGATTGATGAGCAATGAAGACAGGAATCGCATTATACAAGAGATGTGCCTGGGGAAATGAGAAAGGGGAGGAGTACTCGGTAGGGCAGAGAGGGAGAGACATGGGAGGAGGAAGGTAAAATAACAACAAAAACTCCTTAAGAGTCATATTATTATTTAAAAAGGATGTCTAAAAAGCATAAGGATCATATTATTTATCTAAAAAACTATTTAATTCTGTTTATAAATGTATATATATAATTTAAATGAACTTTTCTTAGGTGGTCACTGCTCCCTCTAAGAGATGATTACCAAACAAAACAAAACAAAACAAAACAACCAATCAAACAAACAAACAAAAAACCCCCCAATTCCAAGCCCTCTTTTTGGTTTTTAGTCAGAGGTGTCCATGAGACATTCAAATTATGCAACCTATTGCTATTACCTTTGGTTGTTCCCAAGAGGCCAAAGATAAATTCCTATTTATAGGCGGGGGTGGGGGGTGGGGTGGGGGGGATGAGATGGGGGTTTCAGAAGGGGAGACCTGGAAAAGGTGTCACGGACTGGGTTTTTGCAGGGACCCCTTATTTCACAGGGTGATGAATGTTCTGGCCAGGTGAGCAAGGAATTTGGCAGGTGATAAGCAGAGTTGACATAAAGAAGTGTAGAGTCTGAATGTATTTCTTAAAAATGGCATGAGGCTTTTACAGTCATTGCAAAAGAGAGATGAAAAATCTGGCA
>JADRCD010195061.1:1925-23878 GCA_019843815.1 Montemys delectorum | reverse complement strand
TCTCTCTCTCTCTCTCTCTCTCTCTCTCACACACACACACACACACACACACACACACACACACACACACACAGACTTCTCTGGGAACCTAACCTGCTGAGTCAGTGGGAAGGCCTGGAACTCTGCATTCCTGAACACACCCCCTCCAGCTAGCTAAGGTGTACAATCATTTATAGACCCAGCCAGAATCTTGTTTCAGTGGAAGCAAGTAGAGATTATCTCCCTAGATTAGCATTGAACAGAGCTCGAGGGAGTGGCTTAAGGTTTATTACTGGGCCAAGGAATCCAGGCACAAAACCCTATGCACTTGCCACACCCATCCACAGGCCAGGCGCTCCCCTCTGGTTGTTGGCGGAGGGGGTGGGGGGAGGTGGCGGGGAAGTCATGCGAACATTCACGCAGCACTTACTCCATAATCAGTGCCAGGTGCCAAGGGAGGCCAAGGTGTGAGCACCCCGAGGAGGTGTGAGCACCCCGGAGGAGCTTATCAGAAGAAGCGCCAATCAAATCCGGACAAACGCTGTGCTAGGGAAGCTTGGAGGGAGCAGGGGGACGGGAGTGGGGGGGTCTCGCGCTGTAAGGTGAGAGCCCTCCGGTTCCCCCACAGAGGGAGTCGTGGGCAGCCAGGCAGAGAGGAGAGTGTCTGTGCCAGTGCGGGCGGGGGGGGGGGGGGGAATGAGACGGAGTCACAGAAGAAGGTGACAGCGAGCCAGAGTTTAAAGGAAGGCAAAGGCAAAGCTGGCTGAGAGTTTTGAAAAAGGTCTCCCTCCAGCCAGCAGAAGCCGCCCCCTCTGCAGGGCTTCTAGGTGGCAAACTGAGACCCGATTAGTGTCTCGTGTCAGTTCCCCCCTCTGTCCTGCATCACATCCTTATCAATGTGCAAACACCTCGCTCGCCCGCCCACCACAGGTGTGACTCACGATGTCATTTCACGGAAACCATGTGATATGAACCCTTCCACGTGGGGTGACTCTAACCTCCTCATAGAAATGACTTCCTGGACCCTGGGGGAGGGGGCGAGGGGGAGGGGGAGGGGGAGGCCCTGCCCAGGCAGGACAAGAGAACACGGTAAGGAGAGCCCTTCGCAGCAATTATTAAGAAAATGACCCTTTTGGCCGGGCAGTGGTGGCGCACGCCTTTAATCGCAGCACTTGGGAGGCAGAGGCAGGCGGATTTCTGAGTTTAAGGCCAGCCTGGTCTACAGAGTGAGTTTCAGGACAGCTAGGGATACAGAGAGAAACCCTGTCTCGAAAAACCAAAAAAAAGAAAAAAGAAAAAAGAAAAAGAAAAAGAAAAAGAAAATGGCCTTCCTCTACAGGGGCTACCGAGAGGGCTGTTGGTAAAGCGAGGGATTGCTGCACAAGTCTAGGGACCTGAGTTCAATCCCCAGCACCTAAGTAAAAGGAAACAGAGATGAGCCAAGGATCCCTGAGGTTTGGCAGCCATCCATCTAGCCAATCAGTGAACACTAGGTTCAGTAAGAGACAAATGGGGTGGGGGGGGGGGGAGCTACTGAGAAAATCCCTGATAACAACCTCTGACCTCCACACTCACATACACACACACCTGCACTCACGTGCGTGTGCACCAACAACGCACACAAACATGCACAAAAGAAAAAAAAAAAAAAAAACCTCTGGAGCTCTGGAGGTGGGGAGCAAGAGTTCCCTTCCCTGAATGAAAAAAATAAAAAGGAAAGGCCATGGCTGCTGTTAGAGATGGCGAAGGAGAAGGTTTATTGTAGATAACCGGAGAGAGCCCAGAGTGAACACGGCCCTGAGCTGGGCCGCGTGGGGGAGGGACAGGGGGAGGGAGAGGGGAAGAGAGGACAACCAGGTGCAGCAGCCTGGAGGTCCAAAGGCACAAAGAGGGTGGATAACCAAAATAGTTGGATTATATAGGAAAGAGAGTCCCCTGGGCTGGAGAGTCCAGGGTAGGGGGCTGGGTATGCCAGCCAGGAGGGCCCTGAGACAGGTGGGGACCAAGGGACACCTGGAGAATCTGGTGGCTAGCCCATTTCATATGGCACCTCCACCATTTGTCCCAGATTTGAAAATTACATTCCTTAAGTCACTGCTGGGGCTTGTACCTCAGCTCCTTTCCTATTTCCTTAGCACAGTGTCTCCTACCGGGGCCTGGAGGACTCAGAGATTTCTGGAGAGCCATGGCTAGGAATTGCCCTGGTGCCTTTGCGCCTTCTGCCATGGAAGTGTGAAACTTAGGTCCTGCGGCCCTTAGGGCCTGTCAACCTGGTCGTTGCAAGCACAGTGGGGCTTTACGACTCACCCTGACCGCCACCAAAGGGTGGAGACAGAGGTCAAGGAGAGAGAGCCTGCTTTGTAGGAACAAAGAATCAGACCATTACACTCTGAGATGGGTGTGGCCCTTGGACTGTCTGGTGGCTGTGAAGGAGGCAGACGCTAGCTACTACAAAGCCCTCACTCTTAAGCCTTTGGTCCTAACAAAGAAAAGTCTGTGTTAGCTTCCTGATGAAGGGGCCCAGAGTTCCATGTTGTTTATGGTCCCAGTGCTCATGGGCACATTGACAAGGCTGCAAGCTTTCTCCTGTGGCCCTGTCTGTTGTTTGGTTCAGCAAACTTGAAGACCCAGTCTTGATGGGGAAGCAGCAAATCCCTTGGCTCTTCCACGGACAACCTACAAACAGGTGCCATGTTCTGACTGTACTCTACTGATGTAGGCCGCAGGACCGTGGTCCTAGGAGTTACCAAGGGCATCTGTGAGAGACCCTGGGTCCCGGGACCTAGGTGCCACAGAAGAGCACGGCACGGTGTCATGTGATGAGAGGTTAAGAGGTTATCAGAGGATGGCGATGCGGGGTGTGCGTCCTGGATCGAAGAAAATGAAGCTGTAGGGTTTGGGAGGGAGGCTCATCTCTAAAGTTTCTGAAGCAGCCCCC
The DNA here is from genome assembly GCA_019843815.1 of Montemys delectorum. Taxonomy (NCBI): domain Eukaryota; kingdom Metazoa; phylum Chordata; class Mammalia; order Rodentia; family Muridae; genus Montemys; species Montemys delectorum. Next base: position 20,961 of record JADRCD010195061.1, on the reverse strand, counting down.
ACAGCCACCAGATGAACCAAGGCCACTCTCCCTCGCTTCAGAGCCACACCCAGCACTGGTTAGGAGGACTTAGACCTGGTGCTCCTCACCACCCGACACACGCCCCATGACTCAGGTGTCAGATGGCCCTGGATGACTTGTCAAGGACCACAGTCCCCGAAGCACTCTCCTCTAGTGTCAGAGGCAGCGCCCAGATTTCAGAGGAGGGTTACACCTCTTCAGATCACATGTTCCTCTAGGTAGTACATTACCCACAAGCACCCGCCTGCAGGGAAAGATGCAATGCCTCCCCCTGCTACTTTGACCCAAGCACTGGTCCCAATGGGAGGTCCCCTAAGTACACCCCAAGCTTCAGTCTTTGTTCCTTCAATAGCTCCAAGCACTGACACCCTGAAACCGGGGGAGCCTCTTGCTTCCGAGTCAGACCCAGCAACAGCCGTGTCACCCCCCATGATGTTCTGGGAGGATCACATGCCAGAGAGACCTTAGCCTTCCACAATGGTACTGTGTGCTCAAGGAAAAAACAAAAAAAAACAAAAAAAAGTCCAGCACTTCTCTTTTATCTTATGGCTTTGCCAGAGCTGAAGTTGGCACACTGGGTGGGAGCTCGGAGAGATCAGCCTGGATTATCTCAGTGGACCTGATGTAAAAATCACAGGGCCTTCAGATTTAGAAAAGAGAGGCAGAGGGCCAGAGTCAGAGAAAGATCTGAAGGCACACCATTGGCTTAGGGATGAAAAGGGCGCAGGACAAGGAACGTGGGTGCTTCTAGATGCTGGGAAAGACAAGAAACCAGTCTTCCCTTCAGCGCCTCTAAAGTCACCAGAAGGAATACAGCCCTGCAGACAACTTCAGTTTAGCCGAGCGAGACCCATTTCAAACTTTTCTGACTTTGTGAGCTACGGCAGAACGTGTATTGTGTTCACCCATGGTATTGACAGGAATGTTACCAGAGTCTCCAGGGGCCACAGAGACTTGTCGGGGCCATCATCTGGGTCTGAGTTCACCATCTGAACTCCTTTAGAGTTCCTGGGCTCCCCTACTCCCTCCCCCACTCCCTCTCTCACCTCCAAGAGTAGAACAGTAACAGTAACCCAATACATAGGAGCTGAGAATGTGGCTCAGCCACAGGGACTTGTCCAGCATGGCCAAGAGCATGGCCAAGAGCATGGCCAAGAGCATGGCCAAGGCCCTGGGCTTGATACTCAGCCCAGCATATGCATGGGCCACCCTTTCCCAGCTGACAGATGAAGAAGCAAGGCCAGTGGCTGCCTGAAGCCTCTAAGGTGTGACGGAGCTGGGCCCGGAGCCCAGCTTCCTTGGATGGTCACTTAGTATTACTTCCCCGCACAGGTCCTTTCAGAACGTTACTGCTTCTAGCCTGGAATCTAAAGGCCCAGGAGAAAAGGCCACATACCCTTCATTCAACACCGGTGTTGGGGCTAGTGTTTGGTAAGTGCTCAGAACAGTGGGGTAGCTAAGCCCTGGCTCTGGAGACTGTCACCCACAACTTCGACAAGGGTTCTCACAAGCCCCTATCCTAGTACAGGGACACTTCCTAGAGAGAGGCAGTGAGCAATCTCTAGGTTGCACCTGGAAAAATCAAGGTGGTGCCCACAGGAGCAAGAAGTGGGGGGTTGGGGGGGGGACGACTCTGCAGCAGGGGAGCAAATGGAATGAATGAGGATGCTGTGGGCAGGAGAAAATCTGAGGGCCTCTGATGTGGACCCCAAAAGCGTTCAGTTAGTGGGACTGGGGCAGAGGGAGGTGAGAGGTTAGAAAAAGACAGAGGCGCCAGGCAGTGGTGGCACACGCCTTTAATCTCGGCACTCGGGAGGCAGAGGCAGGCAGATTTCTGAGTTCGAGGCTAGCCTGGTCTACAGAGTGAGTTCCGGGACAGCCAGGGCTATACAGAGAAACCCTGTCTCGAAAAACCAAAAACAAAAAAGAAAGGAAGAAAGAAAGAGAGCGAGAGTGAGAGCGAGAGAGAGAGAGAGAGAGAGAGAGAGAGAGAGAGAGAGAGAAAGAGAGAGAGAGAGAGGCAAGCAATGGTGACTCATTAGCTAAGGAGCTGGGAATGGAGGGAAGGGGGTCTCAGCCTGAGCTCCACTTACCTGAGCCATCTGGAATGGCCCTGATGAATGTGGGCAGCATCTTCACTGAAGCAGTGGGGTTGGTGTCCTTCCCCAAGCCCTTCTCCATCTCGGCCTGGAATCGGGCCATGACATCCACAAGGGTCTCATCCGAGAGCCGCATGTGGTACAGGAACCTGTCCACCTGGAACAGAAGTCAGCTTGGCTAGGCTTGGCTGCTGCAGGTGCTTGCCCTCCTGGCTGAGACTGTGAACTCCCAGTTCTACGGAAGAGCCGTGACCCTGACTCTGGGGACAGCTATGCTCTATGTGTTCCTGAGGTTCCTAACCAGCACGGAATGGGAGATGGAGATAGGGCAGGTTGATTTCTCTGACGGGCAAATTGAAGATGAAATGGTCCCCCACCACACACACACACACCCACTGCCGCCGCCAACCCCCATTTCAGTTGGTGTGTGGGAGTGTGCTTGAGTGTCTCATCTGCAGTTCCTGGTCCCTCACCATGTACCGATCTCTCTCCACTGTGAAGATTAGCCATACCTCAAACCTCAGGTGCCTACACTTCTCTCTGTCTGGCTTTGTTTTGTTTTGTTGTTGCTCTTTGGGGAAGGTTCGCACTACGCAGTCACATAAACCAGGGTAGCCCTACCACTTGCTAAGCTGCCCTGGTGAACCTCAAACCAGTGGTGCTCCTGCCTCTGTCTCCTGGGTGGGATTGCAGGTTTGTGTTGCCATGCCTGGCTTACCTCGGAACCTCTTGTCTCTCCAACCAATATGTCCAAACACATTGCTCTTTGCGTATTGGCTGCTAGGAAGCTTAGAAGGAAATTTGATTTCCAGTTGCACTCCTTCTCTAAATCTCTATGACAGTTTAAGTGAGGCAGTGCTGTTTTTCCCAATTCAGATGTTTTTCGAGACAGAGGCTTTCTGACTATGTCTAATTTTTTTAAAGCCACATCAAAGCCTGGCCTGGTGACCTGTTTCTGTGATTCTAGCACGATGGCTGGTGGAAGTAGGAGCTCAAGATCATCCTTGGCTCTAGCAAGAGGTCAAGGTCAGCCTGGGCTACAGAGGCCTCAAGACAAAAAAACCCAATCATGTCAAATTGTCGTCAGAAATGAGATGCCATTTAAGGAACCAGTGTTGAGGCAGGGGACCGCTGCTCCAAAATATGGGAAGTTATAAAAATCATTGTGACGGGCTCAGCCCCCTTGATGGTAACATGGCAGGTGAGGAAGGGCAGTAAAGTGTCTCAGTCAGTCAGTCTGGATTCTCAGGCTCATGAGGATGGATTACAGATAGGCCAGAGGACGAAGCCTGCTACATTTACTTGACACCGCCTCCTCCCATGCAGGTCCCAAGGAGGCCTGAGTTCAGGCGCACTTCTGGAGGGAGAACAGTATCCAAGTCAGAGAACATGTGTTGCCTTCTTCAAAATGTCTTTGAGGACACCACCCCATCAACTCCCATGACCCTTGAAGGTGGCCGGATAAGGCCAAATCTCAGTCTGTGGCTGAAGATGAGGCAGGCAAGGGTCAGAGCCTTGACAGTTTAACAGGACAGGACTACCACACGCCATCGGTACACCTCCAAGCCCCTGTACCAAAAGCACAGGTCTCACAACACCTTTGTTTGGGGCACCAGTGCCAGTCTTCTTCAGCTAGGCCTCAGAGGACAGAGGGACTCAGTCAGGAGTCCCAAGATGACAAGATGGCACTCTGACTCTGGGGGCAGGGAGAGGCCAGAAAACCATCAGAGGCCCACCAACAAGAAGAGGACAATTGAGCTTTCAGCATATTTGAGGAGATAGGATGTAACCAGGCCATACCTCATTAGGCCTTCCTGCTCGGCAGTTGATGACTAATTGGTTGGCACGAACTTGCACATACAGAGAAAACTGGGTGGAAAGGACATGACCCAAGTAATTGGAGCACAGGAAGGATGGGATGCCCTATTCAGCTCCATCCTTTACTGTCCTGCCAAAGACCCCAGACAGAGTCTGAATCCACTGCTCAGTCTGAGCATAAAGAACTTCTCCAGACACCTACAGACTGGCCTCTGTGTATGTCAGGGCAGGCAGCGGTCACAGGTAAGCTGCCAAAGAACAAGCAGTTAGCCTCTTGAGTTGCTCTTTCCAGGAGCACTAGTCAGGAAAGAATGTTAACTTGTGGAAGGGAAGTTGTTTTCTTCTTTGTATCTCCCTAAAGATACAAAGTAGTTAGGAGGAGCCTGAAACGTGTGGAAATGAAAAGGCTCCATTTTCAATCCAGACAGGTGGTTTGAGGCATGTGTGAGCCGGACACGTGCATCAGGCACGGGGATGTGAGAGGCAGGAGCCCAAGCCTGCTTCCTTAGAGTCTTCCAACCAAAAGGGAATAGAAGAGCTGGCAAGCTCTAGAGGGACAGATGGCAAGCCTTGAAGCTCAAGGCTGCTCAGCGCTATAGAAGAAGCCTGAAGGGCCTGAAGGATCACTCAGTCCAAAGGTCTCGCGCATACTAGGAAGTGAGTCATAAAACAGGTCCCACACTTTGACCTACTGATTTCACTTCTAAAATTTTATTCTCAGAAAATCATCTCAAGTAGGGAGAGTAATAAACACATGCCACTGTTTGTTGTAGCATTTTTTTCCCCCATTGAGGGGATTTGGTTTGTGTGCTGGGTTAAATTAGGTAGCAACCTCAGGGGAGAACCGGAATCTTACTGTGTTAATATCGTAATATTTTAGTTGTTGGAAAGAGTGTTTTGAACGTTTCCTAATAACCAGCAAGAGGGACAAGTGAGATGCCATAGGGCACACGTCCTTGATGTGCTCCGAGGAAGACATTGAAAGTTAATCATGGAGATAATGGAGACTTAGGTACAGAGACAATCAGAGCTGATACAGAATGCATGCCAGCCTAACCGTAAAAGCAGTGTGTGCCTGCCTACAGAGCACACCCGAGGGCTTGGGACTTGAGGGAAATTAAAGGTGAGTTCAAGTTAACATCCCCATATTTTTGCAAGGTTGACATACTAAACTGTGAACACACACACACACACACACACACACACACACACACACTGAAAGCCCAATCTGCCCTGTTCTTATGAATGAACCATCTGTGAGTCAATAGCCAGGTGCAACCCAGCATCATCAATAGGTCAGCTACATCAATATATTGAACTGGAAACGAATGTCAAACAGGGGCCTTCTTTTTGTCTTCATGTCATTCTGAGATTTCCAAACACAGTGCAAGGGTCTAATGAGTAACCTTTGAGGGCAAGCAAGGATGTCCCAGGACCTTGACAACTCCAGGGGCAGGAAGTGTGCAAACTGTCAAACAGGGACCACTGGATTACCATTCAGACAACACACTTTGCTTTTAGACAATCTGTCTTTGACCTGTGGAGAGATGTCCTCCAAGCTGTGACTCAGACTGGCTACAAACCAGTCTCCTCACAAGCCCAAGCCTGCTGAGCCCTTGATTAAGGTGGCTTCTGGCCATTCCCGACTTTCTTGCTTTTCATGGTGAGGGGAGGAATTCAACCCAGGTATTGACCAAGGCTGGCCCTTCTTCCGGAGGCTCTGGAATACACTGTTTGAGCCTGTTCCTGGGCTGGTGGACAAACATGCTGCTGCTTTATCCTAGGCTAGAACAAAAGGCCAGCCACCATACAGAGTCAGGGCAACGAAGGGACTGCAAACTAAAGGTTTCAGTCTCAAAGATTCCCCTTAGGGCTGGCCTCTCTACCCAGCAGGTAGAAACAGCAATGAGTTCTGAAACAGGGCTGCTGAGGACTTTATACCCCTCCAGCAGTCAGCAGAGGGGGTTCTGGGAATCCAGTTGAACAAATGACAGAATGAAAGTTGTCAAAGCAGATGGGTTTCTACTCTCCGGCTTGCCCTGGCTCTCATGGACTGCAGACAGGGGGAGTTTACCCACTTACACAAGAGGGCTACAAGGAGGCACACTTCCTCTTTCGAATTTAGAAGGCTAGAGGAGGCGTCTGCCAATGTCAGTTTACTGTTAGTGCCCGGGTGACCTTGGCAGGTTCTGCTTTTCTGGAGGACTCCTATATCGATGGAGATGCTACGTGCCTCGTCCTTGCAACTGTCAGCAGCCAGTGAGTGTGACCAGGGACACAGGCTGGGCTCATTTTAGCTGCCAGGAGAGAATCCTTGTCTCATCAGTCAACTATAGCCCATCTTGATTTCTGTAGCAGGGGCAAAGTGGCCAAAAATTCCTCACCATTATTGATAGGAGAATAGGACATGCTAAAAATTACAACTATGTTAAAATTTACATGCCAGCCATGCCTAATGGGTTGTAATTCCAGGCACTCCGGAGACTGAGATTGTAGTCTCAGGCCAGTGTGGGCCATATAAGACCCCGTCTCAAAATAATAAAATAAAACCCAGGTTTCTCTTGATGCCTTTATTTTCATGTCATTTCAAACATGTGAATAATCGGATGCACTTTTAAACATTCTGATTCTTTATAAACGACTCCCCTTCATTGTGGCCTCGCCCCCAAATGGCCCTGAATTGGGCACAAAGCTCCTGGAACTTTCTTAAGACTTCCAATATCCCATGTTTGCTAAGAGGCTCTGACTGAAAGTCGGGATGGGGGACAGTAAGCAAATGTGGGACACTCGCTACCTCTTCTTCACTGAGCCGTTCACTGGTTTGGGCTCCCAGTATCTTTTCCAGTAAAGTCTCTTCTAATACGTTTCCTTTGCTGCTGGGGCTTGAACCCAGGACCTCACAGAAGCGAGGCAAGCACTACTCCCAACCCCCAGTGTCTTAGTCCCTTCTGCTGTTGAGGGGGAATCTGTTGGGTCTGTCAGTGTAGACTGGGCCAGACACCTCAGCTTCGGAGTCCTTACCTTCTTGATCTGGTCCTCCTTCAGCTTGGTGAAGTAAAACGCCACCAAGTGTACTGCAAACATGTTCCCGAGTTGGGTTGTTCCCCGAGACAGGCCGAGCCTCCCGTACACTCTCCGTCTGCAGAGTGCTGCACGCCTCTAGTTCGAGCAGAGAGGTGAGTGCTCGGACTAAATACTTCCAGCTGCTCGGTTCAATCATTAAACTTTGCCCGTCGTTGGTCCCTCCTCCCTCTGCCACACACTCGATTGTCTAACAGGAGGCTCTGGTGGGAGCTGAAGGCAAGCAGAGGGGGAGGCTGGGGATCGACGGGTGACTTGACTGTTTGAGAACCGGGCACCACAAAAATCCTGTTGCTAAGTGATATGCTCAGGCCTGTGCCCTAAGCCCACTCAGCCAATCTTGTAAGCAGTTGGGGGGCCAAACAAAGCCAGCTTAAGAACTAAGTCCCAGTTCCAGGATTCTTCTCTTCTCAGCAAGGCAACAGAACTGTACACTCCTGGTACCCTAAGCACCATCTTTTGTTTTGTTCTTTATTTGTTTCTAGAGATAGGGTTTCTCTGTGTAGCCCTAGCTGCCCTGAAACTCACTCAGTAGACCAGGCTGGCCTCGAACTCAGAGATCTGCCTGCTTCTGCCTCCTGAGTGCTGAGATTAAAGGTGTGTGCCACCACTGCCGGGCCTGAGGCACCATCTTGACTAAGGCTGGTCCTGACAACAACAAATTCCAGACAACAACAACAACAACAACAACAACAACAACAAAAAGGCTAAGACAATCCCTCTACTGTGGTAGATAAGCTAATGAAAAGCAATCAATACTCCACAGTGGTAAGCCACTGTAGCTTGTGGCTGGTGTGTGTGTGTGTGTGTGTGTGTGTGTTGGAGGTGAGGGTATTAAGAAAGAATGGAAGGCCGGACAGTGGTGGTGCGCACCTTTAATCCCAGCACTTGGGGGGCAGAGGCAGGCAGATTTCTGAGTTTAAGGCCAGCCTGGTCTACAGAGTGAGTTCCAGGACAGCCAGGGCCACACAGAGAAACCCTGTCTTGAAAAAAACAAAAAAAAAAAAAAAGAAAGAAAAAAAAAAAAGAAAAAGAAAAGAAAGAAAGAATGGAAGCCACCAGGCCCTGCTGGAAATGTTGGTCTGGAAGGCTGTGCTGCCTGGTTTTCTTACCTACCACCCTCACCATGCATAATATGAGAAGGATCTGCCATATGGGATCTGCCATATGGGAGCAAAAACTCTTTGTTATCCTCCCAGCCACGGGTTAGTGAATTCAGTGAGGCTATCTAGCATGAGCAGCCAGTACCATGGATGGGGACTTTATTCGTCCCATCTTATAGATCAGGAAGCTGGCCCTGAAAGGCTTAGTGACTTGCTTGAAATCATGGTTGTGAATGCTTCAGCCAGGAAGCAACCCCAGAAATGTGATTCCAGAGCCCAGTACTCAACACCAACTTTTTTTTTGAAGATTTATTTTATGTGAGTGCACTATAGCTGTACAGATGGTTGTGAACCTTCATATGGTTGTTGAGGATTGAATTTTTTTTTTTTTTTTGAGACAGGGTTTTTCTGGATAGCCCTAGCTGTCCTGGAACTCACTCTGTAGACCAAGCTGGGGGACTGAATTTTTAGGACCTCTGCTTGCTCCAGTCGGCCTCGCTCGCTCTGGTCAACTCTGCTTGCTCAGTTCCTGCTTGCTCCGGCCCAAAGATTTATTTATTATTATGAGTAAGTACACTGTAGCTGTCTTCAGACACACCAGCAGAGGGCGTCCGATCTCATTACGGGTGGTTGTGAGCCACCATGTGGTTGCTGGGATTTGAACTCAGGACCTTCGGAAGAGCAGTCACTTCCCTTACCTGCTGAGCCATCTCTCCAGCCCATCACCAACTCTTAAATGTATCTTCTTCCACCCTGCGCTCATCTGGTAACTTCTAAGACTCTCTGCTAGGCTGAAGTTCCAGCTAGCTGGAAAGCTAAGCACAGGCAGCACTTCAATAGATCCTCCCCAATAGGAGAAGGGGTTTCTTGAAAAAACAAACTCCTGACTCTAGTCTTCCAAACACTAAGAAAATGCACTGTAAAGTTCACAGCCGACTTAGATGGCTATCGGCACCCCAGCGTCTGTCTTCCACTGACCAGGTGGCCTCTGAACAAGCTGTGTCATTCTGATCTGCTAATAGCCTCAGCTCTGTCTGGTCTTCTGCTGCACACTCTTACCACTGAAAGCAACGACTGGTCACTGCCTGGTCAGGTTCCTTTCACAACTGCCTCTTCACAATGTACCGGAAAGTCTGCCTTAGGCCAATCCTCATGAAATGATTACATACTTTCCACAGACTGACCTAACAGCCTCCCGGATAGAGAAACCTCGACCCTTTCCATCTGTTTACCCCCCAGACTATGACTTTTATCTCCTTTGCTTATCTTGCAAGCAAACAAAAGGCTAACCTTCAGTTTCAGCTCAGTTCCAGAAAGGCAGAACTGCTGATGCTTGCGAATGGTCTCAGACAACATCCTGGGCAGCCTGCCTGTCCAGGAACCTTAATTCCCTCTCAAGTGCCTGTGTGCCAACAAGGTCATCCACTCCAGGCTGGGATGTGACATTATGACAAGGTGTGGGCAGAAAGAAAGCAACCATAATTAAAGACCTCTGCAGTCTCCAGTAGCCTGGGAGGGAGTCGGGCGGGTGGGTGGGCGGGGCAGGGGGGGCAGGCAGGCAGCCTGCCTATGGGATTTCACTGAGGCAAAGGACAGCAAAGGTTGTTCACGTTATAGGGCGTACAGTGTGATGTCTAAGCACATGAGCATTCTACCCTTGAGGTGTGAGTTAGCTTAGTGACTATTAAAGGTCATGTGCATCAAGAATCACCTGGACAGGCCATTTTATAGTAGCAAGATAAACCTGGCTTGCCGTCTTTCCTCACGGACGATCCCTTCATATGTTCCATCCTTATTAAAGCAGTGTGGCTAGTCCAGAATGTCTGGGTGTGAAGTCGTGGACTTTGCTTAAGGACATGTGAGTACTGTCACTGTTGTAATAGCTAATACGGATCGCCCACTTGACCTAGGACCTCAACCAACACAGGAAGAGAAGTTCTCTATACAAACACGCACACACACACACACACACACACACACACACACACACACACACACTTCTGTAAAGCTCTACTTTAATCTATTAGGGCCCCATCTAAGCCCAAAGCAACATCGGCTCTCCTTCAGGTAGTGAGCCTGGCATGGAGCCTGGTAGGAGGAGGTCCAGACAGCCCAATAAAACCTTCCTATTTACTTGGAAAGCAATGTGGAGCAGCGATGAATTCTCACAGCAATGACCACACGCTCCACTTTACAGGTAGAGAGGGGCAGAGCCCCAGAGCCCCACGGGATCAGAAATTCCAACACAGGCAGTCAGGCACCAGAGCACAGGGAAATCTGGGGGTCTGTCTGGAAATGCAGCCCCAGCCCCAGAGAGTAGTGGTCCCAGGTTCTCCCTCTGGCTCTCCCTTCCCTCAAGGTAAAAGGCCAAGATCACATATTCGCCACTGCCCTGCCAGTCACCCTGACAGTGAGCACACACAGAGAGGGATAGTGGACTTCCCTGGGCACACTAAAATCATCGCCGATTGAACTCTTCCCAAGGTAGGGACCTCCTCCCATTTGGTCCCCAAGGAAAACTGACTGTAGCTTTTCTCATCCACTCAGTAAAACATACCCATAAGCCATGAGAAGGTACCTACTCCATTTACAGGATTATAGGCACAGTTAGGAATGGTGTCAAAATGTTGCTACTTGGCTGGGTAGGGTGGTACCTGACTTTAGTCCTTGCACTCAAAACCAGACTGGTCTATATAGCCAGTTCCAGCAAGTCAGGGCTACACAGAGACATCTTTCAAAAAAAAAAAATCCTGTTGTTTGCACAAGAATGTGTGAGAGCAAATGTCCATACAAGAGAGACCAATGAGGAACATCTAAACTGCCACCAGGACAGTGACTACTGTGTCTTCAGGCATAAGAGATGCCAATGTCTGGCAGCTTTCTTTTTTCTTTTTCTTTTTTTTTGGGGGGGGAGGGGGGAGGTTCAATATAGGGTTTCTCTGTATAGCTCTGGCTGTCCTGGAGCTCACTCTGTAGACCAGGCTGGCCTCGAACTCAGAAATCCGCCTGCCTCTGCCTCCCAAGTGCTGGGATTAAAGGCGTGCGCTACCACCACCGCCCGGCATTCCAGCAGCTTTCTAAAGAATGCCACCCACCATGGTCGACAGACTTGCTGCTCACCCAAAGACAAGGAGTGCTAAATTAATACAAGGCTCTTTTCAAATCGCAGCTCAATGCCTGCCAAACAGATGACAGAGAGATAAGCCACACAAGGAAATGCGACTCGTAGGGTAGAAGACAACTAATTATAAAAGCAAATGAGACTTATGCTTAGCCATGGCAGAGACCCAGAGATGGAGACGTGACTCAAGGTTGACGAGCACTGTGCTCTTCCAGAGGACCCGGGTTTGGGTCCCAGCATCCACATGGCAGCTCACAAACTAGTTCCAGGAACCTCTAGGGATTCTGATACCGTCTTCCGGACTCTAGGGCAACAGGCATGTACATACAGGATACAAAGGCATACGTGCATGCAGAATACCCTTACACATAAAATAAACAAGTAGAATTTTAAAAACCAAAATAAAAATGAAAAATCCAGGACAGAATGAAATGAAACCACGATGGAGAGAGGACCTTAACGTAAGGGTGGAACATGGAGGTGCACACCTCTAATCCCAATACTTAGGAGGCAGAGTTCCGACTGAGGCCAGTTAGACAGATAAGACAGACAGAGACAGACAGATGGCTTAGGGTCACGGTTGGAAAGGGCCTCCACACACCATGTGAAGGGCCTCCACACACCAATGAAGTTGGCAAGAAGGCCCTGAAGCAGCTCAGGAAGCAGGCGGAGGAAGAGAAAGGCGGCTTTCAAACAGAGCAGAAGCCAAGGTTTTAATCCTAATACCCAGGAGCCACAGGCAGGCTGATCTCTGAGTTAAGAGGCCAGCCTGGTCTATAATAGTCAAAACTAAAACCTACCTCAAAACCAAACCAATCAACCAATCAACCAATCAACTAACCAACCAACCAACCAGTCAGCCAGCCAGCCAGCTAACCAACCACCAACCAACCAACCAACCAACCAACCAACAACCAACCAAGACAAAACCCCAAACAAAAACAAACAAACAAAACCCCAGACCAAACAAAAGGAACAGAAGAAAATCCAGGACTGAATTCCAAGGCCACAGGGAAGGGCCCCTGGCCACAGAATTGAAATCTGGCAAAAGATATAGTCACGATTAAAATGAAATGCCCACACGGGAATTACAAGCCCACAAAAAAGGTGACCCTTCACACTTTAACAAGACCAAGCTGCTCTCATGGTGACCGTCTAGCTGAGATGGGCCCAGGCCCACTCGAGTTTCCATTGGTGTGCCTTGGTATCCAACACCTCCAGTGTCTTTGGCTAAACCACGAGCCCTCCTGTCCCTGAGAAGGAAAAGGTAAGGGGGCAAACGATCAATGTTCAACAACTCCCCTCAGGTAAGTGCCCAAGCAGCCCTTCCCTGACAGCCCCTGACCTCCACTGCCCATCGGAGCTTCGAGAAATTCACCTTGTCCTTTGTAAAAGCCCGTCTGCCTCAGTTTGTGGGAATTTTGTGGGACCACATGGACAAGAATGACTGTGAAAGACCCCCATAGGGAGACCCTCGCTCAAGTCCCAGGAGAATGTGCACCCAAGGAAACACGAGAGACCATCTTGATGTAAACACAAGAGGTAGTTTAATATCGGAGCTCCTGGTGGACCCATATCTCACGAAGGAGACAGAGGGATCCACCTCGAGGCTCAGGGGTTAGGGGTTTTTATAGGAAGGAGGTCTAGGGGAACAAAGAAATTAGCATGGCAATATATAATTGGCTAATTCAAATCCAGCTAGAATACATGCAGATCAGAGCATAGGGAAATTACTAAGGGTGGTATTGAGGCAGTAGGGCATCTGGCTGGCCTCCAACCATACCTCATCATTCAGTTGGGTCATCTTGCCCAGACAGGTCCCTGCTTGCCTGAGCCCACCCAGACATGTCCTATCTATCTCTTCTTGGCCTGCTAGTTCCCAGAATGTTCAACAGCTTGCTTGCTCATTCCCAGGCCTATGTCGGCAAGCTTGTGTTGGATTTTCAGGCTTATAATTCTCTTACCTGGCCAGCACAGGTCCCAAGCTTTAGTTACTCCTTTTCAACTGCACATGATAAGTCACAGAGGAAAGCTAATCCTATTAACTAGAGTTGTCCAGAGACTCATCTCCTGGATGTTTCATTTCTTTACCCGCAGGCACAGAGCACATTCTTGCCCTTTAGCCTTTGTGCCCATGAAGACCAAGTCTGAGATGAGCACTGCCATGCCATCTCAGGTCTCTGAAATGCCACCCGATTCAGAATCCCCTAAGAAAGGCGCAGACACGACGACCACAGCACATCTGGCTGCTCCCCAAGGCTCTACTCTGGGGTCAGATTCAATTCTGCACATGCTCAGGATGCTGGCTTACTTCTCAGAATGACCTGAGAGTTCCAGTCACAGCCAGAATGACCCAAACCTTCAGGCTCGTTTAGGAAATACTTGGGGTGGACAGGTTGGGACTCAAGAGCCTGCCTGCCATCACTTAGCTTCTGAAAACTCTGAGACTGCCCACTCCTTCGCAAGCGTAGGCTCAAAAAGCATGACTGTCCAACTTCTAAGCTGATGCTTACACTTTTTTTTTTCTTTGAGACAGGGTGTTAGTATCCCCGAAAGCCTGCGCCTATGGATGGGTGGGTCCACAGACCTGTTGCTAAGGCAACAGCCACCATATTCCCAAAATCCCTAGGGCTCGCCTCCCACCTTTACCTGGGCCATATGTCACAACCCATATAAATACGGGGAACATTCCTCTCTCTTTCTCTTTCCCCCACTCCTCTCTTTTCGTGCCACTTCCCCCCTCTCTCCCTCTCAATTAAACCTCTCATGCGTGGAACTGTTTGGGGCTGGTGTGTGTGGTATTTTTGACGAGAACGCCTCTCCGTACTTATCATTTGGAAGTCCCACCAAGAGATTTTGGCAGTACTCAAGTCAGGCTCCACCGGCCTGCTGCTCTGCAGCGGGGCGGGGGCGGGCCACGTTGACTGGGGTACCGGCAACCTGGGCTGCCTTCAATACATGCGGCCACCAGCCGCTCCGCTCCACCGAGAGAGCGCTGCGCCTGCTGCATGGCAGGGGCGCGGGGCTGTGCCGGGGGCGCGCAGCAGCTGCAGCCCCGCTGAGAACCCCAAGACGCAGCACCGTTGAGGCACTCGGACCATCCCAGGTGAGCGCGACACAGGGCGCGGCCCTTCAGCTGGCGAAAGCTGCTGCTGCTCTCTGAACCCAACACCAAGCAAGGGACCCTGAGCCGGCTGCCACTGCCCCTCCCGCCGCTGCGGTGCGCAGGACGTACGAACTCCAACCACGTGAGTCGTGCCCTGCCCACACACACCTACCCATCCAATGCACATTTTCTATTTGCCAGTCCGCTATAGTTCTCGCACAGACACTGGCGTATCAATTAATAGGATCGGTCAAGGGGAGACCCTCCAGGCTTCCTAGATAAGGTCTGGCCAGCCTTCTCTGGGAACCACGGGGGTTGCAGTCGTCCCCCAATTGACATATGTTTTAGGACTTCTGCCATTGGTGTCCCTACCCACGGAGGCAACCCCCGTTCCCAATCTCTTTCCGGGATTTCAAGCCGATAAACCCCCGGATCCGGGGTGGGTTGTTCTTCCCACAGCGGCCACTAGGAGGTTCTCATGACGACTTGAGCCTGTAGCTTTGGCTATTAACTCGTTGGTGCTTGGATTGTTCTCAGGACGCTGGTAGGAATAACAAAGCACCCATCAATGGGTACCGGAATGTCTTCAACCGTACCTCCAGGCACCCCACTGGGATGTTTCTGGCCAATCTCAAATCTCTAACGTTAACGCCGGATTTGAAGGCATCAAAATTAATATATCTCTACAATACGATCTGGATTAAATATCAACTAGATGGAAATATAAAATGGCCACTTAATGGCACCCTAGATCCAGCTATTTTAAGGGATCTTAATACATACTGCCAGCGAACTGGTAAATGGAAGGAGGTTCCCTATGTTCAAGCATTCATCTATCTCCATTATAATCCCTCCTTGTGCTTTTCTTGTTCCCCAACCCAACTTCTCTTAGCCATGAAATCTACACAACTTCCTCTAGATGACACAACAACGCTAGACTCAGTTAATGAACCACCTCCCTTTTGCCACAGGCCTGTCTCCATACCGCCAAAAGCCCAAACTGCTACCTCAGTTTCTCCCCCTCACCAGGATGCTCCAGAGCCTGCTAGCCCTGCCTCTCCAGAGCCCTCCCCTTCTGTGCCAGCTGTGGGCCACTCCAAATGCCCCACATTGGCAGCTACTTTCACTCCTCCTGTCACTCGCTTTAAGGCTACTGCCAAACCTCCAAGTTCTTCCTCCCCAGAGACACCGGACCCAGCAACAGTCCTACCTCTAAAAGAAGTTGCTGGAGCAGATGGCCTTGTCAGAGTACATGTTCCTTTCTCACTTAGTGAACTTTCCCAAATAGAAAAGGCTGGGATCTTATACTTCTAATCCTTCCAAGTTTATCAAAGAGTTCCAATATATCACTCAATCTTACAGCTTGACTTTCCATGATGTTTATATGATCCTCACTAACAATTTACTTCCTGAGGAATGCAGGCGAGTCTGGGAAGAGGCAAGAGTCCATGCAGACGGAATACACCAGACAGACAACACATACCAACTTGGTTCTGACACCGTGCCAGACCGAGATCCCCGGTGGAATTACAATTCTGCAGGTGATATTTTAGCCAGGGACAGGTTCATTATATGCCTTCTGGCTGGTCTTAGAAAAGCGGCTTTAAAGCCAGTAAATTTTTAAAAATGCCAAGAGGTTGTCCAGGACAAGCAAGAGAATCCATCTCAATTTTTGGACCGTCTTACTAAGGCCTTATTACAGCATACTAACCTGGACCCTGAAAGCTCAGAAGGTAAACAACTTCTGATGACCTACTTCTTTTCCCAGAGCTACCCCGACATAAGAGCTAAACTTAAAAAACTGGAGAGAGGACCCCTAACTCCACAGGCAGAAGTCTTAGCGCTGGCCTTCAAAGTGTACCATGGGAGAGATGATAAAGTCTGCAAACAAAAATACCATATGCTGGGAAAGGCTGTCCAACCAGCCCCAGCCACTACCCCTGGATCATGGTCTCCTAAGACTCAGAGACCATCAGGTACCTGCTACAAGTGTGGTCAAAAAGGTCATTGGGCAAAAACCTGCCCCAACTTCCGCAAGCCAAGAGGGCCATGCCCTAGGTGTCATCAAGAGGGACATTGGGCTGTTGACTGCCCCCATGTTATGCAGAACAAAGGGACATCACTCCCAGATAACCCTCCAACTGATCTCCTAGGCTTGGCTATGGCAGACTGAGGAGGCCTGACCTCCCCTGACCCGACCACTGCCATCACTAGCAGGGAGCCCTGGGTAAATATCGTGGTATGTGGGCAGTCCATCTCCTTCCTCTTGGACACTGGAGCCACTTACTCACTCCTGACGGAGTTTTGGGGACCCACTTCTCCTTCTAATTCTCCTATTGTTAGGGTAGGAGGACAACCGTACTTCCCTCTCCAGACCCCACCACTCAGTTGCATTTTTAGGGGTGTACCTTTTGCCCATTCCTTGTTGGTAGTGCCAACATGTCCTGTCCCCTTATTGGGAAGGGATCTTCTAGCTAGGCTAGGAGCTTCTATTTCCTTTGCTCCTCACATTCGCCTAAACCCAGGCTCGCCAGCAGTTCCTCTGCTTCTTCTCCTAGCCAGGCAACCTACTAACGCTACCATGTTATTTCCTTTACCAGCTTTTCAGGTAGACCCCCCCCCCCGAGTCTCGGATGACCAGAACCCCTCTGTTGCTAAACATCATTCTCCTGTTGTCATCCAGTTACTGGAATCTACCAGGTACATAACCCAAGCTCAATACCCTCTCTCTCTCCAGAGCCTCAGGGGACTTAAGCCCATCATTTTTGACCTCTTGAGGAAAAAACTCCTTCGTCCCACCTCTTCTCCCTTTAACACTCCTATACTAGCAGTCAAGAAGCCTAATGATACCTATCGCCTGGTTCAAGACCTCAGGCGCATTAATTCTGCAGTAATTCCTCTCCATCCCATTGTGGCTAATCCTTACACACTTCTTTCCACTATCCCCTCGGGGACTTCTCATTTCTCAGTCTTAGATCTCAAGGATGCATTCTGCTCTATCCCTTTAGATACTCAGTCACAAAATATATTTGCCTTTACCTGGACAGATCCTGATACCCACTTTTCTACCCAGCTTACCTGGACTGTTCTACCTCAGGGATTCCAAGATAGCCCACATCTATTTGGTCAGGCTTTGGCTTCTGACTTACTCTCCTTGTCTCTCCCTAAATCTAAGGTCATACTTTATGTAGATGATATACTTCTCTATAGCCCTTCTCTAAAAATTAGTCAAGCTGACACCTCTACTCTTCTAAATTTCCTCTCCAGTCGAGGCTACAGGGTCTCACCTTCTAAAGTCCAACTGTCTACCCCTCAGGTCACCTATTTGGGACTAATAATTACCCCAACCCACAAGGCTATTACCTTAGATAGAAAAAAATCTCATTCAGTCCCTAACTGTTCCTTCTACAAAAGAAGAGATTTTATCATTCCTAGGAATAGCTAGCTTTTTACATTCGTGGGTTCCTTCCTTTTCCCTCCTTTCTCATCCCCCTATATGAGGCAGCAATAGGCCCCACCCACGAGCCTCTTCTCAAACCTATTACCAAGCCCTTTCAGAGGCTTCAACAGGCTTTCCTTAAGGCACCAGCTCTACATCTCCCTGACCTAACTCATCCTTTTTCCCTCTACATAACTGAAAAAGAGGGATTTGCCCTTGGAGTCTTAGGTCATCAACTGGTACCCTCTTTTGCACCTATAGCTTACTTATCCAAGAAACTAGATCTAACCATCCAGGGATGGGCACCTTGTCTCTGTACCTTAGCAGCCGCTGAACTCCTTATTAAAGACCCAAACTAACCTTTGGGTCGCCTATTACTGTCCTCTCTTCTCATAACTTGTCACAGTTCCTAACTTATAAGGCTTACAGACTCTACCTCTCTCCAGGGTTCTTTCCCTTCAGGTAGCTCTAATAGAGGATTCTATACTCACCTTCCAATCATGCCCGCCTCTTAATATTTCCAATCTTCTTCCTCGACCTAATACTGACCACTCCCTATCTCACTCCTGCACTGAAACTTTAGAGGAACTATTACCTCATCCTTCGCACATACAGGAGGGCACACTGCCTCAGGCCATCTATACCTGGGATACAGATGGCAGCTCCTTTCTACATGAAGGGGCTAGAAGAGCTGGTTATGCCATAGTGTCAGACACTGAGGTGATAGAGGCACAGGCCCTTCCTACTCACACCACCAATCAACAGGCTGAACTAATAGCCCTTACTCGTGCCTTTCAACTGGCACAGGGAAAATCCCTCAACAACTATACAGATTCCAAATATGCTTTTCATATCCTTCTGTCTCACGCTGCTATCTGGAAGGAGCGTGGGCTACTTACCACGAAGGGAGGATCAGTAACTAATGCAAACCAAATTATGGCCATGCTAAAGGCCTCCTATCTTCCCACAGCCATTGGGATTGTCCACTGTAGGTCACATCAGACAGATGACTCTATTGTCTCCAGGGGAAACAACCGAGCTGACGAGGCAGCTAGAGCTGCGGCCCTTTGGGATCTAGACTTGTCTCATCCTCCCCAGGACATTCTTACACTACAACCTACATCTCTATCTCCTTTAGCTCCTGATACCTGCCAAACTCTGTCCTATCTTCACCAACTCTTTCATCCTAACAGCCAAGCATTGTCTTCACAAAAGAAGACAATGCTTGGCTGTTAGGATGAAAGAGTT
>JADRCD010195059.1:0-11105 GCA_019843815.1 Montemys delectorum | reverse complement strand
TGAGAGAGAGAGAGAGAGAGAGAGAGAGAGAGAGAGAGAGAGAGAAAGACTTTCTAAGGTTCTCCTTATGACCTACTTGGTCTTTCTTCTACACTTTAGCCAAAGACTTTAGCCATTTCTTGTATCCAGGAAGCTTGGACATACAGAGGAAGTCAGGGGTAGGGCCCTGAAAGTATGGGTTCTAGTCGACACAAATGACTAACTGGTTATATGTCCCCCAACCAGTAACATGTGAGGTCAGGGCCTATTTCCTAATCTAGCTCCCCAGCTAGGGGGCTGGGGAGACAGGCTGCCCAGCGCCTTCGAGGAAGTGAAGGTTCAAAGTGTGAGCGCAGAAAGATAGTACACATACATGGGAACTGAGATCTAGCTGGTCTTCAGATAGGTGGTTCTTCAGGGTCCTCTGCTATAGTCCCAAATGCTTAGTGACCCCACACCACCTCTGTGCCCAGCACATGTTGGGCTGGTGTCACCTCTGTGCCCAGCACATGTTGGGCTGGTGTCCCTCACTCACCCACAGTTAAAGCCTAGATCCATGCAGCTAGAAAGCTCAGATCCATGCAGCTGTCCATTTAGCTGTCCGGGGGCTGGAGAACAAAAAGCAGCCTCACCTCCCCCTTTCTGCCTGGGTGCCTTTATGGACGAGCTCAGAGAGATGAAACAACTTAGTGACCTGGGCAGCGCTCTCGCTGGGAGCTCAGCTTTGCACTGTCAGTTACACTTCACTAGGAAATCAGAGACTGAGAGTATCTCTTCTTTTGTGGAGGCAAGAACGGGGGATCGGAAAAGTTAAATGTGTTCTGAAAGGTCACACAGAAATAAGTGCAGAGACGGGATTCGAACTCAGGTTAGGGTGACCCAACACCTCAGCTATCTCCACTACACCTGTGCCCACCATGGCAGCTTGTGGGGGAGGGGCAGATGGAATTCCTTCCCTTCTTCTTAAGTCCGGGACTCAGCAATAAGCTATTAAGCACTCCTAAATTAAAAGGGGGAAAAAAAAAAAAGAAAGAAAGAAAGAAAAGAAAAGGAATAAAAGAAACGTAGAAAAGGGAGAGAAAGAGAAAACAAGAGAAGGCTTTGCTCCCATCAGGGGGGAAATCGGCGTCTCGTCGCCTAGCCCCATGCCCTGATTTATGATAAAAAATTTAGAGGAAATCATTTATATTTTAAAGGATCTAAATAGCTGCATGAAAGTTTTATCTAAAGTGCCACTGTATTTATAGGCAGTTCTTCCATGCTGGAGGTAATTAATAGATGTATAAACGCGGGGCTCCCGCCTCTCCCGCCCACCAGGCTGCCTGGTGCCTTGGTACTTGGGGACTGTGCACAAGAAGGAGCGACAGGAGAAAGAGATGCGCACTGCAGCTCACTGTGCACTTCTGACACCCAGCGCCAACAAAGGGAAGCCTTTGTTAAGCCCCTAAGATCATTTGTGATTACGAGTGGACACAACCAGTCTGCAGCTCCCTCTGCCTGATTTCTAAATCCTTTGAAGGATTCTCCAAGAGAGGGTCCAAGAAGCGGGTCCTGAACACGTACCAGAAGACTCCAGGAGCTTTCCAACTCCTTGAGGCCCTGTTTAAAAAAAAAAAAAAGTTCTGGGCTGCTAGCCCCTACCTAACTTTCAGGAGGCCTATTAACTGCCCCACGCCCACTCCCCACCCGCACTCCTGTCCAAGGTGCCTGGCGTTTGTTTTGGAAACGTGAGCCAGTTGCAAGAGGCCCACGGCTCAGCTCTTTCTGCTTGCTTTAATTACGGCTGTGAAATATTGATGGTTTTGGCGCTGTTCTTGGCTGCCACACCTTAAGAGCTCGGAGAGAAGGCCAGAATGAACAGGTGAGGGGGCCAGGTGGTTTCCCTTCAGACAGCCACACAGACTTACAGAGGTGTCGCTGCCTGAGAGCAGCTCTCGGTCCTCAATAATTGATGGCTCTCCTGAGTTTGAAAAGGAAAGGATGCACCAAATTTGAAACACCAACGGTGATTCATTCGCAGTTGCACCTCAGTCCTGGGAGGAAGATGTGTTCACAAGCTGGGGTGGGGAAAGAGACAAAGAAGGGATACCTTTTCCCTCCTCGGCCATTGGGTCCCTCTAGCTGTTCTGAGTAGCTTGGTCTACCAGGATATAAGGCCCAGAAATTCCCTCCAGCCAATCACAATCCTTCCTCTTCTTGGGACCCCAAGCACAGGCAGGCCTTCCCGGAGGAGGGGAAACTCCAGAAGTCTCTGCTAGTTTTCCTCCTGTGAGAACAGCAGTTCATCCATTTCTCTCACTCTGGGATCTCACTTTCTGAGCAGCATCGAAACCTCTGTATGCCTTCCCAAGAGTCTTTTAAAACCATTCTTTAACTGATCCACACTAGATAGATGTATCTGTGAGAAGCAGGGCTTTTTCAACACACACACGCACACACACATACACAAATGTGTGTGTGTGTGTGTGTATACGTATATATATGTATATATACATACATACATATTCTTTATGTTGGGGATACTCAAATTCCTCTACTACTTTGACATTACAATTATCAGTCATGACAATGGAATGGTTCAAAATTCAAACCCAGATCTGACGACAAACAGAAGGGGCTGGAAAGAAATACCACATTCTCAGGGGCTGTAAGTTCCCCCAATACATTACATTTCACATTTATAACCTCCTTTTCTCCAAAGAGCACATTATACATAGCCGGCCAGTTTCATTGCTGAAGGAAATGACTGTTTCATTCGTAAGTGGTAAGTGGTCCTAATCGGAGGGGCTTTGATGGCAACAATGGGGGAGGGGGCATCTCTGTGGTGGAGAGTAGCCAAAGAGTTTCAGCGAGTCTGAGAAGCCTTCTCTCAGTTGCCAGACCTTTATGGGAAGAAGGCAGGCGTTAGCAGGTACTACTCTCTAGGCAGAGACGGGTGAGTGCCGAGCCCCAGAGAGGAATGGCTTTACATCTCCAAGGACCAGCAAGAAGGCTGCTACAGGCACAGCCGATGGAACAGGGGGTTTCAGAAAAAGACTTGTAGGGTGGCACATTAAATACGACTTGCAAGCCAGGGCAAGCAATATATGCTTTACTCTAAACATTATGAAGATAAGCTTTTTATTAAAAGTCTCTCAGAGGGGCATAAAATGCAAAGCCAAGCAGGTGACAGGGGGAACTTCTCTCTGGCTGTTCCCTCCTTCTCAGCTGGCCCCAGTGTCACTTCCACATTTTCTTCCAATCCCCTTAAATATCACTTCCTCACTGACGGCTCCCAATAACCACCCTGTTTTAATTGCATCCATCTTTCCCCCAGCTCTCTTCTGAAGCCCCCTTTTCAGGTTGATTTTCTCCACCTTATTACCATTGTATACATCCTATAGCTATAGTTTACTATCATACTAGGCTATTTTCTGTCATCTTAATAAAATGTAAACTTGGTGTGAACAAGAGCTAACTTTCTTTTAAAAAAAGATTTATTTATTTATTTCTTTTTATTTATTTAATGTATGTGAGTACACTGTAGCTGTACAGATGGTTGTGAGCCTTTATATGGTTGTTGGGTATTGAATTTAGGACCTCTGCTCGCAAGGGTCGGCCCCACTCACTCCAGTCAACTCTGACCGCTCAGGTCCAAAGACTTACTTATTATTGTAAATATGTATGTAGCTGTTTTCAGATGCACCAGGGCATCAGATCTCATTATAGGTAGTTGTGAGTCACCATGTGGCTGTTGGGATTTGAACTCAGAACCTTCGGAAGAGCAGTCAGTGCTCTTAACCACTGAGCCATCTCACCAGCCCCAACAAGAGCTAACTTTAATGAGTTCTGTATGCCTTCTGCTACTAACACTAGAACTCAATAAATACATACTGGGTACATGGATTAGCCTGGGCTACAATGTTTTGTCTGAGACAGGGTATCATGTAGCCAAGGCTAGCCTCAAGTTTTCTAGCTGAGGGTGATATTGAAAATTGGATTCTCCCATCTCCACCTACATGCTGAAATTACCAGTATTTACCACCACACCATTTTACACAGTGCTAGAGATTAAACCAAGGGTTTGGGTATCCCAGGCAAGTGCTTTCCCAATGAGCTACATCCTCAGCCCCTCCTTGAGTTTTGACAACATCTAATTCTCACGTATTCAGAGAGTCACTCACTGCCTGTACTACTAGTGAAACACATATTTTGAAAACTTTAGTCCCATCCATAGTTCATCATCCATAGCTCCCCATGACTGACAGATTCTCATGTTGACAAAAGGTATCCAAGGTGAGTGTCCAATGTGATCATTAAAATCAGCTCATACACTAGTTCTGGCTTCCTGCTCAGGCACCATGATATTTTTCCTGACCCATCCATATAAACCCTATGGCAGGCATGAAGGAACACCCCTGTGATCCCAGGATTTGGTAGGTATTGACAGGACGATGACAAGTTCAAGACCAGCCTGTAGCCATAATGAGCTTATCTCCTCGTCATTCACATCTATCCTACATCCCGGTGAGTATTTTTCACTACCTGAAGAAAAAGTAACTTACTTTATTTAAACTAACTTAATTCCTTTACTGGTTTACTTATATGCGTTTATATATCATATAAACTCCACAAAGGCAGACAGACTAGGCCAACACTATTTGTTCTGGAATATTCCATGCCTGATACATCAAAGGTGCTCAGTATGTGAGCAATGAATGAACAAAAATAAAGGCAGAGCCGCGGCATGACCGAGCAACTGGAGGTGCTTAACGCATGTCTGAGGCCCTGAGTTCAATTCCTGGAAACTGTGTCTTTGCTTTTGCTTAAATAAAACAGCACAATGATAATGACAAAAAAAGAACAATGAGGTCAGGCATGGTGGCCCACACCTGTAATCCTGGCCCTTGAGAGGCAGGGATATGTGGGGGGAAGTGGTTCTGAGTTTGACATCAACTGACTGGTCTAGAGAGCAAGTTCTAGGACAGCCTGGACTATACAGAGAAACTTTGTCTCAAAACAAACAGACAGACAAACAAACAAACAACAAAAAGCAGAAACAAAACAAAATAAACAACCAAACACCAATAAATAAATAAAAATAACAAATATCTGTGGCGTCTCACATCTGCAATCACAACACTCTTACAATGAATTGAGGTGGGCAGGGATAGCAAGAGCTGTAAGACCAAGTAGCCTGAGATAGGCACTGCGGCAGAAAACAACAAGCAAGACAGAGCAGACTCATGTGGAAAGAGAGAAGTGAGCCCTTAAAGTTGTCCTCGGATTCCCACTCATGTGCTGTAGCTCATGATGTGCCTCGCACACAGACTGCCTGCTAGCTACATCCTTCACGTATGCATAGTATTAAAAATTAGATTAAAACTGACTTAAAGACAAATAAAGGGCTAAGTGAGTCAGATAAACTAGGATGGACCTGAACTGCGGGGTGCGTGACTGACGTTGTCCAGGAAACCCAATCCCAGGCCCCTCCTCCCCTGTAGACCACATTGCCTTCCCGATATAAGTGAGAAAAGATAACACAGAAGAGCTGCAAGTTTTCTAAACCCAAATGAAAGGGGAAATGCTGAGCTCTTGTGGAGGAAAGAGGAAACGTGTCTGGGCTCGGGGACATTGCCACTCTCATTGTTAGCCTGAGCCGCTGGGTCAAGAAAGCTGATTTCTGACATCATAAAACTGATTAAGATAAAAAAGGGGGGAAAAATTAAAAACTCGACACTGGCTATGACATGACTGTTCCATTGTACAATCTGATCGAGGAAATGTATCTAGGATTACCCAGACAGTCAATTATTCATGAGCTAAACGTCCAGGCATCAATTACCTGGCTTGATGCTCTTATTCATTAAGGAGATTGAACAGTCCAACTTAACAAAGCTGGAGGAAGTTGCTAAGTAACAGAAGTTACCTGACCAGCCTCGACCCTTCGGCCTCCACAATGTGAGTCTTTTCATGGCAACAGAGCGCCCGGGGATCACCAGCACTGGGCCATCAAGTGGTAAACAGCACAGTGAGAGTTTCAGCCTTAGCAAAGAGGAGGAAGCGGGTGTGAGTGGGATGGGTTTGTGGAGAACAGAGGAACGTATAGATCTGAGCTAAGCCACCTTTGCAGTTTTTACAGTAGTATCAGGGATCAAGCCTGGAACCTTACAGATGCTAGGAAAGTGTTCTGCCGCTGACCTACATCCCTAGTCCAAACCAAGCAGCTTCTCTAAGAGGTATAAGACTATTTCACAAGATATTAATATTTTTAATAAATGTCAAGGATGCTTAGGTAGCATGTAATTGAACAAAAGCCAAGCACAAGTATTAAAATTTCCCTGGGAAATGCAGATTTGTGGATTTTCTTTTTTGGACATCTATCAGAGACTGAATCTTAAAATTACTATAAAGGAAATTTGTAAATCGGATAATAGGATCCAGGAATTCAACTAGGTTCTCATTCATCTAGTATATTGTGATCCAGCCTAATTTCTCCTCAACAAACAAACAAACAAACAAAAAACTTGCTCTGTTGTATATAAAACTGCATATAGACCTTTTGACTACCATCTTCAATGTTCTCCTGTTTATGTCTTGTATTGTATTTGGTTTGATTTTGTATTCTGTTGTGTAGTGTTGTGTTGTGTTATGTTGTGTTGTTTTGAGACAGGATCTCCCTCTGTAGCCCTGAGTGGCCTAGAACTATGTCAACCAGGCTGATTTAAACTCCCAGAGATCACCTGCCTCAGCCTTCCAAGTGTTTGGAGTATAGGCATGATACACCAATTCTGCTGTCTGTGTTCCTTTTAACATCAGGAGGGAAAGAGCTGTGTGTATATTTTGATTTTTTTCATGAAGTCTTGAGAAAAGGAGTTTGTGTTTTGAGCACTGGTGTACACAGCATTTAACCCAAAATTTTACCCCAAACTCTGGATGTTCACCACAGAGTTGGCACCAGACAGGGTAGGGTTGAAACAAATGGCTTTCAAAATGTGAATTATCTTGTCAAAATGTAGTGATACTCTCCAGACAGTGAAATCAGAACATTAACCAAGGGCAGGACCCCTCTAAACACAGGCGCACACCATGCGCACATGGTCCCATGGCCTCAGCTGGCCCTGGCCCTGGGTTTCAAGGAGCACAGGCTTTCCAAGGAGATAGACCTAGGTTTAAGCCCTAGCTCCACCCTTCCTAGCTATCTGGCCTCCAGGGGTTTCCCAGTTTGCATCTGTAACAGAATGTTGCAAGGTTCCAATGAGACTATGGTCATATATGCTACGTGCTAACTGTGTAGTCAATGACAAGTAGTGATTGACGAGCTAGATAGCATCAAACCAGGAGCTGAGCATCTGTAGTGGGCACTTTGTAATGGAGACACGCAAACTCCAGCATAAGGCACACTTCCTTCCCTCTACACCTCCATAGCCCGGTCTCAGAGGTCAATGGAGTTCCTCTCTTCCCCTGTCTCCTGGCACCCGGGAAGGTCTGGTTTGGGGTGATGTGACTTTTTCGTGCAAGGTTTGATTGCTCAGGTCTGTTCTGAGCTGACACAGTTCAGCTCATTTATTTATTTACATATGGACCGTTTTGGTAATCATTTAAATCCTGGGCACACGCTAGATGCTATGCACCATGTTAGGCATTGAGAATCAAGTAAATTACATACAGTTCCCATCTTCAGGGTGAGGAGGTGAAACAATGGGATGCACATTGTTAGAAAAAATACTATCACTATCCCTTCATGGGACTGACTTACTTGTATTATTTAGTTACCCATCTCAAACAGCCCCTTAGACAGATCTTCCTCCATGACCTTGCTAAAGAACACTGACCAGTTGACCAGTCACATCACCCCACATTTCCTTCCTACATCTTCTTGTCCTGTTTGTATGTGACATGACCACATCTTGCCCATCTCTGTAAACCTGGAATAAAGAAGAAGGCCCAGCCTTCAGTAGGAGCCATGAAATCTCCTTCAATACATTAATGAATAAAATACCAGAAATCGTTGGTGGTGCTCAGGGAGCGAAGAAGACGTGCTTCTTGGAGGAGATGCCACTTGAGCGAAGAAGACGTGCTTCTTGGAGGAGATGCCACTTGAGAGGATCCTTAAGGGAGGAGAGGGAGCTTGAGGGGCAAACATGATGGGGCTGTTTCACACTGAGGGGACGGAGTGCACACATGGGGGAGGAAATACAAAGGCGGCAGAACCAGTGAGCAGGAGACAACAAGAGTAGGAACTAAGCAGGACTCACATCACAAATACCTTGTCTTTAATTCTAAGGGATCTGAATTCCATACTGTAGGCAAGAATGTATACTCCATTTACTAGCTTGCCAGTGCTAGTGAGAAATCTAGTCTCTGCCCTCAGGGAGCCTATATTCTTTTTCACGGAGAGGGAAGACATGACGTAAACACATAATTATGTAGTGTTTAACCGTTAAACAGAAGTAATCAAAGGCATTACGATAAGCTTCACAGAGCAAGATGTGATAACAGGCCATGGCCGGAAGACCTAACCAAATCTACTGTTACAGAATATACATCATGTTCACAAGCTTGAGGTTGGAAAACCCGATTCCCTGGAAGTTACCTTA
Source organism: Montemys delectorum (assembly GCA_019843815.1). Lineage (NCBI taxonomy): Eukaryota > Metazoa > Chordata > Mammalia > Rodentia > Muridae > Montemys > Montemys delectorum. The sequence continues at coordinate 2,547 of JADRCD010195059.1, read as the reverse complement.
AACCACAAATACCAATCCAAAAAAAAAAAAAATCTCATATATGTCAATGACTTTAGTGATACATTCTGAGAAAATATATTTGGCTTGGTACTATTTATATAACATTTTAAAACTTACAAAAATGCTATTGCATGTGTCTGACTAACATAAGGACAAGCAGAGGACTGATGGGCACTGTGGGCTAGAAGCTATAGATGGCTCCCTTGGTTGGGGAGGTTGAAGAAAAAAAAATTCACCAGAGAAGATCCTATTTTCTTTCTTTTGTTTTTGTTTTTCAAGACACGGTTTCTTTGTGTAGCCCACGCTGTCCTGGAATTCACTGTGTAGACCAGGCTGGCCTCAAATTCACAGAGATCCTCCTGCCTCTGCCTCCGGAGTGCTGAGATTTAAGACGTGCTCTACTATGCCTGACCCTGTTTTATTTCTAACGTGGGGATAGATAAGCGGATTTAGTCTTGGGGTGTTTTGGTTTGGTTTGGTTTGGTTTGGTTAGTTGGTTGGTTTTTGTTGTTGTTGTTTTTGTTTTTTGTTTTTTTTGTTTTGTTTTTGTTTGTTTGTTTGTTTGTTTGTTTTGAAACAGGGTCTCTATGTGTAGCATTGGTTGTCCTGGAACTCATTCTGTGCACGAGGCTGGCTTCAAACTCACAGAGATCCGCCTGCCTCTACCTCTGGCGTGCTGGATTAAAGGCGTGAGCCACTGCCGCCCAGCTTAGTCTTTGTATTTTTTAAATATTGAACGTATTTTACTTTTTAAAAATCTGTAGTGCCAGGCATGGTGATGCACACCTTTAATCTTAGCACTCTGGTGGCAGAAGCAGATAGATCTCTGTGAGTCTGAGGACAGCCTGATCTGCACAGTGAGTGCTAGGGCAGCCAGGGTATGTAGAGAGACCCTGCCTCAAACAACAATAAAATCTAGAGTGACTATTTTTTTTTTAAAGATTTATTTACTATTATAATTAAGTACACTGTAGCTGTCTTCAGATGTACCAGAAGAGGGTGTCAGATCTCATTATGGGTGGTCGTGAGCCACCGTGTGGTTGCTGGGATTTGAACTCAGGACCTTCGGAAGAGCAGTCGGTGCTCTTACCTGCTGAGCCATCTCTCCAGCCCTAGAGTGACTATTTTTATAAGTTGTTATTATCATAAAAGAGATGTTAAGCTCCTCTCAGAGGGTCCAGGAAATGGGACTGTACCAATCTACCTCATGGGGGATAAATAAATCCCAAGGGCATAAAAGATTAGGGATTAAAAGCATTCCTTAATCCTGTCGGCTTTTTTTTATCTTCACTTAGAAAAAAAGAACAATCTAGTCAAGGCAGAGGAGCCTGGAACCTCAAATTTAATGTCAAAGATGAGGTGCTAGTAAGAGAGCCCTCTAATAGACAGTGAGGTTCAGGGAAACGGCTGATCTTTGCCTCTCATAAGTGGCTTGATAGCACCTCTCCAAGGGAATCTGGATTTACCTGTATATCTAAGGCCACAACCAAAGCTAAAGCTATACCTTGTTTTAGAGGAGAAGCAATGGGCTCCATTGCTCCAGAATGCTTTCTCTTGAGTCCATGGTAGGTCTCTGTGGAGGTCCTTAAAATAGCCAGTGAGGAGTGATTGGACTGGCAGCCAGGTATTGATCCCTCGGCAGAGTGCGATCGGCTGTCGTCAGCCCGGAGCAATAGAGAGACCATATACCTCCCTCCTCAGCAGAGCACATTTCCCTAAATCCTTATCACAGACCCAGAACTAAAAGCCCTAACTAATTTGCTACCTCAGCATCACAATGTCTAATAATAATCTCTGATAAATGGAGATAAATGGCATTTGGAAGGCAGACAATGCTCTCTAGATTGACAGCCCAATCCTAGGAGACAGAAAGGCGTCAAGCCATCAGCTGAAGTGGAGGCTTTTTCTATGGGCCTATTCAGTTGCTAACTCCATCCATCCATCTGTCCATCTACTTACCCACCTATCCATCAATCAAAACATGGTTCAGCATCTGTCTGTGTCAGGTTCCATTCTAGGTTGTAGGATATGAAAATGACCAGGATTTTTCCCTAGAGGAGCATACAATTAATGTTGACCATGTAGCCAACTGGAAATAGCACCTGGCATAATATTTCCAAGGAATGATTCTTCCTCTAGTTTTGGTAGATCAAGTTAACTGACGAGAAGGTCACATGGAAGGCTAGATCGTATTGTCTCGAAATGGCCAGTAAGTTTCTGTAACCCCCAGTGTAACTTGTGTCCAATTGGTTAAGACCATCTGGAGCATTGTAAAAGGGCATGATCCTGAACATGCATTTAAGTAGCGCAAAAAAAAAAAAAAAAAAAAAAAAAAAAAGAATGAAAGTTATTAGAGATTACTATTATGCCCTAGGAATCAGTGAGCAGCTTCACGCATTCTCTTTGCTTGGAGTGGTGAAAAGTTCGTAGTCTAGAAACATACACGGACACACTGACTTTGCTTCTCTTAAAAGTAACTATGGAGGCTGATGAGATTGCTCAGCAGGCAAAAGCCACCAAGCCTGATGACCTGATGATTTGGAATTC
>JADRCD010195057.1:0-18530 GCA_019843815.1 Montemys delectorum | reverse complement strand
AAAACCTGGGCAGACCATTTTACACTCTGGATTCTGTTTTCCTGGATTTGCGTTTGATTTTTCTTCTGGTAATTCAGTCAGAAGCTCACTTTTGCTTGGTTGAGCATTTTGCTGATTCCAATCCAGGTTTAGGGTGTTCAGAATCCTCTTCTATTTGCTCCTGACTTTTCTTTCCTGTGTAAAATGATAATGAACATTGGAGAACCCAACACCTTAGTTTTGGTCTCAGGCCCATAGGTCTGGCACACTTTGGTAACCTCTCAGCTGCTGCATGCATAGGAGCTTTAAAAAAAAAAAACAAGAAAAAAACCGTAGTCAATAGGAAAAGCATCTCCAAATATGGCTGCTCACTCAAGACTGATCCTAAAAAGACAAGGGAAATTCTATTTGTCTATCTTTTTCTAGTTTCAAGTCTGGCCAAGGAACCAGACTATTACCATTATGTTCATTATAGCTAAGGCATGAACAGTGTGGAGTGGAGGCCGAAGGGAAATTAGGTCTTGCTATTGACAGACTCCTACAGGAGTTCAAGTACAATCACATTGGGAAAACCACAGCCATCCATCACTGTTTAGCTAAGGCAATTTCCATCCATGCCTGTGGCTCTGGAATGATAATTAACAAGTACCTTTATTCACTCTCAAAAGCATCTCAATTTAAAACATAAACTCTAAGCTCATCCTGATCATAAATACTAGTTAAACTAGACAGGGAAATGGTTGATAGCATACCAGTAGGGGGTATGGGGGCTGCTTTCAAGGACAACAAAAAAACCTACTGAAAAAACACAAAGGAAGGAAGGAAGGAATGATCCCCAGCTCTATAACTAGCTTGGAAGTGAGAAATTTCTTGACAACAATGCAGAGAAAGTGTTTGCAGAGAAAGTGTTTAGATGACAGAAACTGCAGAACAAGAGGCTTTGTAGCAGGTTTTATAATTGTAGGGGGACCAAAAGCCATTTGGCAGAGCCAGAGAAGAATTGTAGGAAGTCATTGTAGGAATCCAAAGGTAAGATACCAGTGGCATGGATGGAGACACAGGGGATACAGAGGAAATAGGTTCCAGAGAGTAAAGTACAAAGTAAGTTCTAATCACAGTTAGTGACTGGTGATGGGGAGGGAAGCAAGTACGACAGCACACAATTTAGCCCAATGTTTAGCCAATGTTTCTAAGAAGCTTTACTGAAATGTGTGTGTGTGTGTGTGTGTGTGTGTGTGTGTGTGTGTGTGTGTATGTATGTTGGAAGTCAAGTGCCTTCCAGGAGCTCACTGGCTAGGCCAGAGTAGCTGATCAGAGAGCCTAAGAATCCTCTGTCCCTGCCTTCCAAGTGTCAGGAACACTGGTGCCCTGTGCTGTGCCCAGGCTTAGAAGTGGATGCTAGAGATCTTGAGTCAAGGCCTCGGATTTGCACAGCAAGCACCTTTCCAACTAATCCATCTCCTCAGACCCCAGAAAGAGATATTATATATGTGCTCTCTGCTACAAAGAATCCATCCTCGCATCGTTACATCAATTAAAAAAAAAAAAAAAACAAAGATAAGGGAGCTTTGAGGAAAGAAGACAGACTAATAATTTTATTCTACTTTTGAAGCAGTAGCATATGGGCATGTATATTCAGAAGCTTTGTTACAAGAGAAAAGCACACGTTCAGCACAGAGACATAGTTCTTTCCATGAAAACAACCTCATAGATAACAAAACAGAGACTGGATGGATTAAACACGGGACACTTATTTCTCCTGGTCTTGAATTCTAGAAGGCTAAGATGAGGGAATAGTTGTCCAACAAAGCTCCTGGCATACACAGACTGCCTTTTGGTGTGTTCACCAATGATGGGAAAGGAACTCTTAACCTCTTCCTTCTCGTTATCTCCCTTTTCCATCTCTATCTCCCCAACCCACATTCTCTGCCCCTCCCATTTCTTCCCCTCCTCCCCTTCACCTCTGGCCCTTGTTTCATATTGTTTGTATTTTAGGACAGTTGCAAGTCACAGTGACATGCTTCAGCATGCACCTTTGTGGTTGGGGACACAACTCAGCCCACAGCAGACACTTGTCACCATCTTGCTTTAGATCCTTTAGTTGTTGTCCAGATGCTGGGTAGAGCTGATAATCCAGAGATCCAGAAGGCAGAAATTGAACCAATTCTTTTGAAAAGGCAAGAGGAAAACACAGATGGTTTTGCTTTAGTATAAGAAAGTAGAAAGAGTGAGGTGGTGGTGGGGTAACATAGCCAGAAAGAACATTAAAAACTTCATCAGGAAATCTCGTCATCTTCTGCTGCCTACTTTCCTCAGCAGAGTACTTGACAACTGTGTGATATTTAGGTGCCTGTCCTCTGTGTATTCTCCTAATCAGGGACATCTGAGTTAGCTGTCTCACCATTCACTTGTAGAGTACAAGAGATGCTGGACCCTGGATACCACACTATTTTGCCTAGACATTTCATCCCGTGCAAGGAGTTGCTCATACCTTAAACAGTACTATTGCTGTATATTATAAACCTGACACAGTTCACACATTTTAGCTGAACAGGTCCATGAATTTTAGTGTATACACAGGACTTTGTTATCATCATGAACCTAGTTTTTGGACATAGACCTAATTTTTGAACATTGTAATCAGTCTTTTAAAAATGCTGCTTACAACTGCTCTCCAAGGACCCTCTCAGGTTCAGCCATTCACTGTATTCTTTACCTTTCTCATTACTGAGACCCAATCCCTGAGCTGAATACCGTCAGTGAGGAGGGGCTTAAATGGAATCACAGGTGCTGAATGCAGCTCATCATTATGGAGAAGACACCAGGACAAAAGCACAAGACTGCTTACTCATTCTAGCAGGACCAGAAAGCAGCAAAGGCGGGGCTGATGGCACTCAACTAAGTCTCCAGGCCATTGGATACTGGCACTCACATTCAGGGTTGGTCTTTTCTCTGCTAAAACTCTTCAGACAACATCTTATACACACACCCAAAGGTATACCTTACTAATGACCTTTGTGTTTCTAACCTACTCAAGCAGACCATGAAGGAAGAGGATCTCAACAATAAATCCACTGTTTCTAAATCTAATTGTTTCAAAATGATGCTGGGAATCTAGAATGCTTGTAAAAAAAAGAAAAATCAAGACAGATCTTTAATGTGAACCTCGACAGAAAAATGCCAATGAGTTGAGCTGAGTTTTTGTATGTTTTCTGCTGAGACTTAGATATGACAAGGAGGTGAGCATCCTACATAACCCCCAATTATAAAGCCAATCCAGCAGTTCTGTTTATAGAGACTGATGAGATGTCAACTGGTTAGGTCCCTCTTCCAGGTTGGTAAAATAAAAATCAACCCACAGCAAGAGAAAGAGGGAGAGCTGCATAGGAACTCTTCCTCTGAAGGGAGTAGAAATGAGAAAAGAAAGGCTTAAAATCCTAGTAGAGGGTCCCACTGCCCTCCTACGTCAGGGAGGATTAAAAGCCCACCACCATCACCTTAGACACACACACACACACACACACACACACACACACACACCCCATGTTGCTCATGTTTTTATTTTCCTAGGCTTCAAGTTATATCACAGGTTACCGAAGCTGCCTCAACTGCTTGAAGACTAATAGTCATATTGTTGACATTCAGAGGAAAACGTCTATTTACCAACACTCAACCCTTTTCATCGGTCTTTATATTCTTTCCCTCAATTGTTCTGAAATGTTTCCTGAAACATGGATTAGGTGATGTATGTTTTTGATTCATTTTTAAAAAATTGATGTGTCTAAGTGCATGTGAACTGTAGAGGAATTTTAACCCAACAACATGGCTCTTCTGGCAAGGAATCACATCCAGACACCTAAATCTATATGATCTGGCTAGAATACACACAGGCCCATAGTACATATCTTTAATCCCTCTGGCTGAAATACAAACACACATTTTTAATCCCAAACAATTCTATCTGTCCAATTGGCAGACAAAGTGATGAATCAGAGAAGGATTTGACAGAATGAGTCAGAGATAGAACATGATTAGCTCTCATGAGTGTACTGAGGAAAGGGAGACTACTAAAGAGCAATTCAGGGTGACAGCTGGAGTTGTGTTCAGTTGAGTTAGATACAGTTCAGTTGAGTGAGTAGAATTCAGTTGAGTCGGGTGTATTTCAGTTGAACAAGTTCAGTTGAGTTGGGTATATTTTAGTTCAATGAGTTGAGTTCAATTGAATTGGGTGCAGTTCAGTTGAGTGACTTGAGTCTGTGCAGTTCTGTTCAGTTCCATTCACTTCATGCATTCAGTGGTTAGTGCAGTTCAGTTTATGGAGTTCAGAGACAGTTTTTCCAAACAGAACAATTCAGTCAGAGGCCATGAAAAGTCAATTTGAATCAGTCAACTTGGAGAGGAGCCAGAACAGATGAGTTGAAGTGACCAGCCAGAATTCAGAAAGAGCTTAGAAAGAGTAAATTTATTCAGCAGTAACTCTCATAAGCTGAAACATTCTAGGCCTAGCTTAAGCACACAGAGGCTGAAAACTGAAGCCCTTAAGGTCTAGGTTTTCAGAAGATTAGATTTGACAGTGGCTGGGAGCTTCCAGACCTATGCCTAAGGACACTTAGATAGAAATGCTCTGGGCTTGGTCTAATCCATGTATTCATAAAGCATGAGCACATCTCTCATCTCATCCCTCCATCTGAGGAAATAAAAATGACATTTATAGTCAACATAAACATGGTTGCCTATAGAAGCCAGAAGCAGGCATCAGATCCCTAGGAACTAGAGTTAGAGGTGGTTGTTTTCTGCCTACCACGGGTGTTGAAATCCAATACAATAACAACAATCACTCTTAACTGCTGAGCCATTGTTCCTGCCCATTCTTTTATTATTGTATGACCATTAGGTCATCCGACCACAGCCTTAGTCACCTATTTTCTCCAGATTAACATATATGAATCTCTGCCAGTGACAAGACACCACTGAAAAGTTTGTGTCTGTAACTTAACTTGATAATTGCATCAGTCTATGGATACAATAGATTCTGAGAAGGCTGATAGGAATGTTGAAGTCTGCCCTGCTCACAGCATAGCTATAGACATTTTGTATCATATCTAGCAACTATTTTACATTATTGCTGTAAGATGCCTGCCAGTCATTGACATTGAAAAATAACTCTGAAGCAGGATCACATTAACCATGTACTCTGTTCTGCTCTGTATGTTATGAGGTTGGTTAATCTTAAGATATTCCACAACTATAAGCTTCACATAGAACCCATAAAATTAAAGGTTAATATGAATTGTTATGTCTAAAATGGCTTGAGTCAGGGCCAACCACTGAGTGGTACTTCAAGCACCTGAGTATTAGCTTATTGAAGTTATTGCAGTTTTAGCCGTTATGAGCTGGCCCCAAGAAATGTCCAGCATTCAGCTTTCAGCTTTAGAGCCTGAGCTGTTTCCCTGTGGTTGAGTCTTGCAGTATGCATTCAATGAACCATCCCTATCTGACTGAGATCGATGTTGTGTGGTTTGTAGGGAGACTCCTGAATCCCAAGAAGGCACATGATATCAGTGTATCCAGGCACTAGGAAAAGTGCACCTCCTTTTTGTAACCTAAAACCTTCCCCGTCAGGTTTTTTGCCTCCTGCTATGGAATAGGGATTGAATCTATTGACAAATTAGTTGGCTATATACATAGACCATGAAACTATTGGACTAGTGGTTGCTTCTCACCTAGGCAATATTTGTGCTAACATGCATATGAATAGGTCCATTGGTGATACTCCATCCCAATATCCTGCATATTCCATACTGGCATCATTAAAGCACAATGGGAGTTCTATTTCATGTTCAGGCTTCTGTCTTTTCAGTAATAGGTATTTACTTTTTTTGTCATGCACCTATGGTGATACAAGTACATATTGGTATATCTTTTAATAATGTGTATCTAGACTTTGTTTCTCTCATATGGAATAGTGTTAGCTGCTAAGTTTTATGATCTATACACTTCTTGGTGAATTTTTACAATCAAACTATTTGTAATATTTCTGTTCTTAGGAACAGTTTTTAAGAGGGTACATTTAAGATGCCTGTCAGAGGAAGACCAACAGAGTCTATTAATCTGGATACTTGGGGGCCCCCAGAGACTGAACCACCAACCAGAGAATGAACATGGCCTGGACTTAGAGCCCTCTGCACATATGTAGCAGATGTCAGTCTTCATACAGGTCTCCCAATAACTCGAGTGGGGGCTGTCCCTGGATTTTCTGCCTTTTTGTGGATCCTGTTCCCCTAACAGTGCCACTTTACCTAGCTTCAGTGGAAGAGGATACACCTAGTCCTGCATTCACTTGCTATGTTGGGAGGGATCCTCAGGGAAGATACCCAGAAGCGGACTTCACTTCCTCAGAGGAGAAGAGGAGAGGGGAATGGAGGGAAGATCTGTGTGACAGGGTACTTGGAAGAGTAGGGGTGCTGATATTGGTATGTTAAGTAAATATATTAGTAAATTTATAAATAATAAAAAAATAAAATGCTTGTTGGTTTGAAGGCTTAGTTTAACAATTTGATATATGTTAATTTGTTATAGGGGGAGACAATTCATATAACCATAAATTTGGTAGCAGAGTACTCGCTTTATTTGCTCTTCTCTATTGCTGACTTCTGCACTTGTGTTTTAGGTTTTGATTTCATCTTCATTTCAACATTTGTGGAATAGTAACACCATGGACTCACCTTACCGCACTTATCAGTACAAAGCAATGTTGAAGGTCTGGACAGTAGCCGGGGTAATGACATCATTGCACTGTGGATTAAGAACCCACAGGGCTGAGACTTTTGTTTGCTTATGGAAATTTGTTTCATTTCATGGGGATTTAAAAATCCTTTTGAGGATCCCTTATTGCATTTTATGTGAAGATAGGAGCTATTAATCTGTGCTCTGTTGGTAAATCCTAGATGGAGTCGTCTCTTCTTTTGTGTTAAGCTTCTATTTATTTTATTGTGTTCATGTTCACGTGTGTGTACATACACTTGTGGGGGGCCCATATCACAGGGTACACACAGAAATTAAAAGACAATTCTGGGGAGTCAGTTCTCTCAAGGAGTTGATCCAGGTCATTAGTCTTGATAGCTTGCTGAGCCATGTCTCCAGTTCACGTGACTACTCTTGCTATCCTAACAGTGGTTTGAAGGGGGATCTGCATTATCTTACAATTCAAACTAGTTCTCACATGTGGGAGAAAATGTTGTCTCTGTCTTTTCTCTGATTACCTTCCCTTGTGTCTCATAGCTCTCTTCTTTATATTCTTTTCCTAATTGCAATTCTACTATCATACCTATATACATATATACTATATATCATATATACTGTATTTGTTTTTTTTTTATGATGGCTAATTTATTGTGTCTGGGCATGTGTGGGCTGTGGCCAATGAGAATATTGTGTGTGCCTGGGACTGGAGTTCAGTACAGTAGACCATATACCCGATGTAGGGCCACCTTCCAGATCAATTGTGTTTGCAAATGGGCCATCTCCTCTTCCTTTCTGTGTGAATAAAATGTTCAAAGGATTCTGCTTGCTGACATGTTTGTTGACATATCCACTCAGCAGAAATGTGTACAGACATAATGACTAAGCTTGCCTGCCTTTTTTCCCAGAGACTGCAGGACCTTGCTTGCTCTTTGTGAATTTTGAACCCAATTCCAGCATCCTTCTGCCCTTCCCAATCAGGCTCAAAGTCATGATAGCTCCTTTCAGTAAGTTCTGCAGAGAATTCTGCATTCTGGATGAGGATGTGTGTGTGGCACAAGGTGAACTCTTCACAGCCTGAAGCCAACTGCCTATTCTTCAGCAGATACATCTAATGAAAAGACAATCAAATTCAACCACAATTTTGCAGGACCTTTCACTGTTAGGTAACAGTGACATTAAGCTTACTATTTGGGCTTTGAGAACCAAATTCAGGTTCTCTATGAGAGCAGCACCACACAAGAAAGGGTCTTCAGGGAAGAAAACCAAACTCGAGAGGCTTCTCATGTCAACCTGTGCTCGTCATGAAGGGGGAAGTCTGAGCTTCTTCAAAGAGGTTTTCTGGCAACATCTATCTTGGCACAGTGAACCAAAACAATCTCAAAGTGCAGTCAAATACGTGTTGAGGAATCGTGTCTGTGGGACCCTGGGATACGAAGAGTCATCACCATAGGAGGCCTGAAGGAAAGAGGCTGTCAGTCTTGCTTCCAGGGTAGATGTTCCGCAGGAGCTGGGGAGGTAGGCCTTCATCAGGCAAACGTCACATGACACCACCTATCTGTGCAGCCAGCAGTGCCAGGCTGAGCAAGCAGGGAGCTGACAGTGAAGATTTAATGGAGAAGAATGGCTATGGGAGCCTGTGCCCTGGGTGTGTGGGCACTGTATTTGTTTTTTAAAATGTACATTTACTAAATCTAGATTTTGCACATAACAGAAACCTATGATATTTGGCTTTGGTAATCTTACCATTTACTTAATCTAGTGAGCTTCAGCTCCATTTATTTTTTAGGAAGGACATAATTTCTTTAATTTTGTGGTTGAATGAAATTCCATGGTGTATGAATGTATACATGCACACACAAACACACAAACACACACATACATCACATTTACTTTATTCATGTGATGGTGGATGTCTAGCTCCTTGATTTGTTGTGTTGTCCTGTGGTATGCTTATTGTTGTCCAGCTCTGTTTTCAGGTTTTCCTTTTCCTCCCTCTCAGGCTTTCCATACACTGCTGTACACTGGGCTGGAAGAATGAAGTGGAATCTGGAAAATGTGAGCTCTGCAGGATCCTGCTCCAGCTTAGGGTTTTCTGGGGTTTCTTCAAGGATCTTCATTGAAAAAGTTCTCTGAGAAGATATTTAACTTGCACATATATATTATTTTGGGGGGTGGGCTTGATTTGGGGTGAACCAGGGACACACACACACACACACACACACACACACACACACATAAAATCTTGGAGAGTGAAGTTCTTCTTAGGGTGAAGTTTCATTGGCTGAGATATCTGAGGTAGCTCATTTGCATGGAGAAGCATTCTAGAAATTCGAACTGTAATTTCTCCAGGAATTACATGACTTCCTTCAGGTAGAGTGTGGGTTGGGCTTCCTAGATCAGGCACTAAATTCAAGAGTCTGGACATAGAGGACTTTACCCTTCAAATAGCGGTATCCAATAACTTGAATTTGGTTTTTCAATGACAATGGAACTGACATCCTGTCTCATTTAATTTTAGGTCTTGTGGGTCATTTTTCGTTTCCTCTCCTTCCACAAGCTCTTTGTTGTAGAAAGGTAACTCTGCCTTGAAATTATCACACAGTCTCACTTGCTTTGAGGCACTTAATGGATTGCAATAACCTCACGCATCATGCCTTTCCACACTGAGAACATGTTCTATTCGGAATTAATGCTGGGAGATTGGGTGTTCCAACTTGTAACCTTTTTTAGCCTGCCTATGTGTATGGACAGGTTGATTGTTAATAAATAAAATTGCTCAGGGGCTTGAAATCAAAGGAGAAAATGCATCTCACCCTTCATGTAAACTAGTTCTAATGAATTTGACTTTCTGACCTGGTTTGTATGTAAATGAACAGGAGAAAAATTGGCAGAAACCTAATGGAGGGACCAGCAGTCATGCAGATTTATGACTGTGAACGGAGTAGTTATGGGATTCGTCTGAATCAGTTGGTAAATAAACTTATTTGAGCCACTTTTGTTCTTATGCAATGGGATAAAAAGCAGAGGCTCAAGGGGGCCACAATGAACATACTTGAGTAGTAGGAGAATTCAGCCAGGGAGGTTTTTAGGATTAAAGACACTTTACCGTAAGAAATTCTAATTATTAATAATCTCACACACATATTAGGATATTCCATGAGAGAGAGAGGTACCTATCACTAAGAGGAACTTCACATTAAAGACTTGGGGCTTATCTGACTATGGTGTAGAAATTTTCCATTTTCTAATCTTCTATCCAATTGTAATTGTGTTATATACATGGAAATCTTCTGGCAAGAATGTTAAAAATGAGCGGTGCTTACAAACTTTCTTTACCTTCTTTCTTCTGGATTTCCATTCATATGACATTGCCACAATTGGAAGTGTTTAGAAGCATCAGAGAATGAGGGGAAAGTACTAAAGGTCCAGATGGAGTTCAACTTAGCCCAGAGGATCACTGTTAGAACCCAGGTAGAGAGAATATTAGCTGTTCTAAGACGATGCTGCATAGAGAACTCAGACAAGCATGGCTGAAGACGGTGGACATGCCATTTTCTCAGATACTAACCCTTTCTGGACTGACAGGTCCATGGAACTTAAGGATAGTAAAGTGCACAATACTTGCAGGTTTTTGTCATCCTTAGAAGAGTGTGAAAACTGACCCATGGTTGCTGCTGGTTTTCATAAATTATACCAAGATTTTCATGTACTTGGTAGAATAATATCTTACACCAAGAGTCTACATGACATACATTGACTCACAATGTTTCTGAGACGAGTTGTGTCATATCTTATTTTCAAGAAACACATATAACTTATGACAAACATTGATGAGAATATCTCAATGATTTTAATATGCTTGCTATTAATCTTCTCAGACATATTTTAAAGCATTAGTTTTTAATACCCCAAGGAGAGTCCCTTAATTGATAACTATCCACTGGAAAGGTATAAAATTAACCAAAATGTTTATAGGAGTGGGTCCCTACAGCAGTCTAGCATCCCATCTGTTTCTGTGTATTTCAGAATAGATAGGATGGAGACTTAGCACTGTCTGTGGACCATTTTACATCTCAGGATCTTGACATGAGCGGCAATTCTTTTTCCATCATAATTCAGGCAGGTGAGAAGTGCATGATAGAAAACAAGGCGATAGGAATTATTTAACCGGTGTAAGAATGGCAGTCCAGATGAGGCAGGGTAGTCCTCATCTTCCTCAAATTCAAGATGAAGCTAATCACCAAAAAAAAAATCTCTTATTAAATGTGCTAATAGATAGTATTCTCCTGTATTACTTTAAATGTTGAATAAATATTTGGGAGACACATAGGACAGGAAATATTCAGCCAAACATGCATTTTCATGATTCTGGAGCAGGCATATATAGATTTGTTAGTTATCTATAAACTAGGCAGAAGACCCCCAGAAGATCTTTGATATGGAGCTCATCCAAGATGGAATATGTTCTCACAAAAATAGACAGAACTTGCTACTTGACTGTAGATGTGGTTTTGGCTGAAGGACAGAGAAGTTAGTGTCAGCTCTTCCAGAAAGGACCTTCCTGTGTCTTTGGGGTCATCTCTGGGGTACCATTTGTGTGTCTTGATTGTGTTAGTTCACTGCTTTTCTTTTCTTGTTTTCAGTCAAATCGACCTCCTGTCTCCTATAAGGAAACAAAGCCACAGGAATGACAAGGACCCCACTTGGTGGTTTTGATGTGGACGGACCAGTGATAAGATCTTCAAAAATCTCAAGAGATCTTCAGTCTGTGCAGGAAGGATATCACCCATACTACTGTGAGGAGACATTACCATCTCCTGAGAGCCCTGTGTTGTACAGCTGAGTACAACGTCTAAGAGAAAGCTGGAGTGGCCAACAACCCCTTAGGCATGAGGGTATCTATGAGCATGCCTGTATTCCACTCTCCCAGGAGAGGAAAGATTTCAAATGCCTTCGTCGTTAGCAGGGTCACAGATTTCATGAATGAGAAATACAAAATAGTGAAAGGCAGGGACTTACCAGGTTGAGTAATGACTTGACTGCCTTTAGTACTGTTGGTAACCTTATGAATTTTGCAGTCATCTCTCTGACTTGAGAAATAAAAGCTCCAACACCAGGAATTGACTCCGGATCAACCATATGTGCTCCTACTTGCCTCAAGGTGTTGTTCCAGCCAATCAACATACCTATAGTCATGTTCCAAAGGACCTCAGGCTAGGCAAAAACATCGAACATCACACTACGTAAAGAACTGCAGGTTGAATTGCATGTGATACCTAGTATATTGTTTGCAGCTTGTGCTATGCAATTTTTTGAGAATCATTTGCTACAGTGCTAGTATAGAGCTTTGTGAGTATCTAGACATGGGATAGCTCTTTATAGATATTCTCTTCCATTGCTTTCTCTCACATTTACAATTCTTATGTACATTCTGTACATAGCCGATATATAGAATATGCATAGTGGATATACAAAAATCGTTAAAGAAAACAAATTATAAACCTAAAGATATTAAGATTGGCTATGTCAAGGAATTGAATGAAGTATATAATATTTCCTACTTAGAAGTTTATAATACGGCAACCTCACATCAGAAGACATTGCCTCTTGTAAAACACATTCAGTATTTTATAACATACACTTATAAAGACCAAGGGGAAAACATCCAATGAGAATTGTGATTTTTGCCCCCTTGGACTGTTCAGGCATTTTTTTTGGGGGGGTGTGGTTTGGTTTGTCTTTGCTTCTTCCTGTAACAACCTGCAGCGTGGCAGAGCCAGTGGTCTGTTTAGGTTGATTTGATGAGAAAATCACACTTGCCTGAATCTCTTGGCAGTGTGCTGTTTTATATGGTACACGGAGGGAATATTTGTAGCATAGCCAGAGGATTTTGTCCAATAAGACTGGACCTGAAGCATAATTTTTATCCTGGAAATGATCAGAACTTTCTGTGAATTAGAGATGGAGGCAATGAATCAAAGAGCGCCTAAGTAATATGTTTGGTCCATGGTTCCTACTACAAGATGAGTGCTACATTAAATATGTAAATTCAGAAATGAGGAAAGTGAAGTTTTAATGTAGTGAATAAGATCTGTAATCTCACTTTTCCCCCTCCTACGTGAATCTACTAACTTCTCTAACTTATTATTGTCTTGTTTTTGCATGCTTTCTAAAGAGTTGTTATTTGAAAAGAATAAGGGAAAAAGGAGACTACAAAACATCAGGTGTTTTAACGTTGCTCTTACCTACAATATTAATGGCACACTGAATATATATCTGTGTTTGGGAACCCTTGGCTTTCTGTTATTTCAGGTATCAATGGATTTTTACACCATCACTTTAGCAATTGCCTCAAAAATTCAAAACTGCAATTTCTTGATTATAATTGAATCAGTCATTAAGAAATCAAGCATAATATTTTTAGAAATATTATGCAATGAAAAACTAAAATACAGATATATACATAATGTTTACATATTATTAATATTTATTGATACTGTATTTTATTAAGTACATCACTTAAAATATAGATTATTTAAATATTATTGTTAGCAAAATTGTAAAGATTAATGAATTATGAGGGATCCCAACAAACTGAAATACTGTTATTCAAGACTGCAGAATGAGAGAATTTCTAGTAATTAAATAGGACATCGTGAGTGTATTTATTGTACATGTGAGGGGCTTGCTTTACGAGCTCACTATTGTTTGAAGTTCTTGTCTATTGTTGCCACCTTAAATGACTTGGAGGGGACATATCAGCCACCAAAACACCTTCACCGTAAGACAGGGTCTAGTTACAGTCATAATGCTGTCCCTTCAGAGAGATTAGCTCACATCTTACAATGGCTCCCAAGTTTAGGGGTGTCTGAGAAGCTATTATTCTTACAATTACCATTACCACTATTGATTTTCTCCTCCCACATTATTTCTCTCATTTAAGTTCTGATTAATTCAAGCCATCCCCTACAACCATCCTGCTTTCTTGGGTATCCGCTTTGCTCTAAGTGAAACATGCTGACGGAAACTGCCCCCCAGCACCCAAAAGAGGAATGCAGGGAGTGTTCTCGGGCATGGATTTATGGCTTTGTGTCACAAGTGGAAACATTTTAATTAAAAAAATAATTAGAAATACCAAAATCTGTTTTAGAGGAAAAAAAAATCACTTAAAGACTTCCCCCCTTAAATTTATAGATTTATTAAACTGCTCCATTTTTCTAGTTTTTATCTCAGTGGCAGATAGCTCCTTGTGACTGTGAAGGTATATATTATATGGTGTTTACAACAAAGTGCTTCTCCACTGAGCTGCAATACTGCCCAGAAATTGTTTGACAACTCCTCTCTGGAGAAGCCAGAAATTAGTGAGGTACTTACAAACTCACTGAATATTTCTGAAGTGAGGCGACTGGTGTTCTCAGATAGGCCACGTTCCTGATTAAGCCAGTGCTCGAGAGTCAGCTGGCATTGCCCGTTTATTACTTCACACATGGGCACAGAGGCCACACTCTCACACAGGAGGAGGTTTGACAATATCAGCAGCAGGAGTGCCCTTGCCATAAAGAAAAAAAGGTCACTTACAAAGTCTATCCATGTGAAGTTACAAGCAGCAGACTGTCTAGGGAGGCCTTGTTTAGTCACAGAGCCCTCACTTGCACCACCTAGTACGTTGGAGCCGGCTTGGGAAAACAAACATCATCCACTGTGAAAATTACCTCAATCCTCTATCCTTCATGCTGTGATAAGACAAGGACCTCTGCTCCGATCACATGCACCTTTCAAATTTGTGACAATGATTTGCGCTGATCTCATCACCAAGGCACTTTTGCCAGATAGACCTCTAAAGCATTGTTTATTTATCATTGGAAGAGGAAAGATCAAGTATGTACCACATTAAAAAGGCTTTGGAAGCATTACGGATGGTACCCAGAGCACTTTTGGAAATAAAAATATGAGGACCAGGCTGGGGCATGGTAGATAAAATGTTTGCCATAAAGTACGAAGATGGGTGTTACAATCCCCTGAATCTGTGCAAAAGGGTCGTGGGAGCTGAAGCCCTTAGTAAGTCCAGCCTTCTTATAAGGCAGAGACAGGGAATCCCTAGAGGAAGATGTATAGGAAAACCAGCCTTATAGGTAGATTGGGATTATAGTTGAGATGCCTCAATGAATAAGGTAGATGATCTATTAAAGATGATTCCTGACATAAACCTCAAGCCTCCAAGGATCACACATGCATGAGAAGATGCACATATAAATTAGATGCATACACATGAATATGAAAATGTGCAAACCCTCCAAAAAACACGAGCAAGAAAACACAAACCAAAACTCAAAACAATGTCAAAAACCTGTGAGACTAAGAAACTAAGTCGCACAGAATCTTTAATAGATGGAGTGTGATGGGAGAGGATTGTTAAAGACTGAGGTGTAGGAAGTAGCTAGTCTCACGTACCCCAAATAATTCAATACATCAGAAAAATTATTCAGTGTGAAAGTTATTAATCAAATATTTTAAAATAAAAATCAAATTCTTGTCAAAATTCACAGCACCTCAATTTTTCAAAGAATGTGAGGATTCTGTGATTTTAGTTTATACTTGATAAACACACACACACACACACATACACACACACACACACACACACACAAAACTTGTATTGCTTATGGAAGGGATATATCAATTTAGATATGTTACTTTTTTGTTTCACATTTCATAAAATAAATTCAGTTGTTATAAATTCTAATTTTATATTTTTTATTTTTGAATTTATAATATATTTATGTCATTTTGTATGTACATTCTTTTCTAAAACCTTTCCACATAGCCCTCTTGCTTCCTCTCAAATTCATGGCCTCTTTTCTCATTATTTATTGTTACATACATATGTGTACCAATTCAGTTTTCTTAAACACATTATCAATAATATAAAGGCAAAAACTTGACATTAGCATGCTTTTCTTTTTACAGAATCGTTTGGTTTGAGGCAAGTTCCCAAGACACTATAAGACACACGTCTGTTAGCCTTGTTCCCTTCCGGCTGAGAGTGAGAGTTCCATTAGGTTAATTCAAGTCAGTCAGTCCAGAGCATTGACCTAGGACCAGAAAAGTTCACCTGCTTTCTTTTGGAGTTGTGATAAACTGGACCTACAGTCTCCTGTGGTCTCATTCCAGATAAATTCTCATTTGAGATGGATCTTTTCTTGTCCTAAGACAGCTCTAGACTTTTGAGATTTTGCCAAGCTCTCTCCAGATTCTATACAAGAAATGTCAATAGTATGAAAATCCTGTTCTCCTCTTGTTCTTCCTACTTCGGTTGAGACAACACAAACTCAAGAAATGGCTACATTTCCCTGGAACAAGAAAGTTTTTTCTTTTTTATAGAACTGTTGAGTTAAAAGTCTTAGGTGTCATGTGCCTTTTATAGAAAAGATTAAAAATTTCCTGAGGTACTTCATGAAGCCAGGAAAGTACTGTATCCAAGTGTAGCTTAGGGTAAAATGATAAATTCCTTTGGGAGAAGCAGAAGTGAAGAAATACTTACAGGAGCATGGCTGAGTCAAAGATAGCTGCATCCCTTAAAATTTTCAGCAGTGTGGATACCAGCTGAGGAGAGCTACTTTTCTAGAATCCTTCCTTCAGGTAACCTCGCACCACCTCTGTAGTCCTCCAACCACTGCCAAAGGTGTGTAGAGATGGCTGCAGGAGGAAATGGTACTTGAAGTCCCAGGTGAGGGCCCTATGACCTTGATTCATCCAGGAGTATTGACAGTCTCTTCACCATTATCGTTGTCCTAGACACACATATATATGGTTGTCCTTATTTCTACACATGGCCTTCAGTCAGATCATAAATGAGCACTCACAGATGTCACTGCAGAGGAATGCAGCAACTTCCTAATGCTTCATCTTTTCCCTCAGGCTCTTACACTCTGCTGTCAACTCTTCAGCAAAGATTCCTGATCAATGAAATGTGTGATAAACTCTCTTTCGATTCCTTTATGGGCTTTGGAACACTGTTTCACAGTCTGCTTGGTTAAGCACAGTCAGTTAGTAAGTACCTTGTCATTGTCACGTGTCAGTAACATTATGGCTTTTTTGTTTCTGTATCCCAATGAGCTGAATTTTATCCCTGAAACCCACATAAATGTGAAAGGAGAGATCAAATTCTTCACATTTGATGTACAAGCAGACACAGGAAGATATTGCCAGAGGACAAGACCATAGAGGAGGGGAGAAAAGATGAACAAATTAGGAGAGAAGCAAATGAGAACTAGAAACAGGGAGATGTGCACAAGAAAATGGCTTAAAGTCACCCACACATTTGTATACTAATTTAAAGGAAAACATAACAAGAAAAAATTGAAGTGCCATGGCACCAATGTGATACATAAATATATACTATCTACTCAGAAAAAAAAAACAAAATAAAATTACTATTAGTATCTGATAACTGGGGATTTCAACATAAAATTCTTTTGTACAAAGAATACAGAACATTGCACAAGGATAACCAGGTTAGTTCAAGATCTGGAGAGATGGCTTACTACTTAAGAGCACTGACACTCTTGCTGAGGACCTCGATTCCATTCTTAGCACCCATATGTTGGATCACAATTGTCTATCTCAAGTTCCAGGGGATTTAATGCCTTCTTCTGGCCTTTATAGATAATAGGAAAGCCTATGATATACTGATATACTACAGGCTAAACACTGCTACACACACAGAGGCACATACTTTAAATGGTGTGTCAAGCAAGAAGACATCAAACTCTCAAATATGTATACAACAATTAACAACTTCCCAAATACACCGAGAAGGAAATACAATGAGTTGAAAATCTAGACTTATGACAAGCCACATGACTAAAGTGCTACAATTGAAACAAAGCAGGCCCTGAGATCCCCTGCTGTGTGGAATTGCAGGCTGCTCTGAGTTAAAAGAATGAAGTTGCCTACCTTTAAGGGCAGAGTGATTGAACTGTGAATTTAAAGTTGGTATTATTTCCTTTTAGGATAGATTTATATACAGATTCTGTCTGAACCACATGGTGAATTTCACCTGCGGTTTGGAACTAGGATAAGGAAAATTAGTCACTGACTCCAGAGTAGAAAGGCAGAGATAATATTGCTTGCCATGTCCAGGTATTATTTTAGATTGTCTATGGCTCCAGGTGGAGAGATCAACAGATAGATATTAAACATGTATTAATAAAATATGTCTGTGGCTTCAGGCAGAGAGTCAAACAGATAAATGGTATAACAAGATGGCTGCTCTAAGCAGAAAGCCAAACAGTAAGATGGTAAGATTGTTTTATATGCTTCACAGGATACTCAAATTGTGTCTAACGTGGGCTCCACTGGAATCTTGGGTTTTTTATCCTGCTTGGCAAAATAGACAACACCTAAGAATAGGCACATACAGTATTTTAGCTTACTTCATTTTGTTTTGGTTTGTTTTAATTTCAAAAATGGGTGTGATTTTGAGTTTTGTGGTTTTATTATTCCCCTGGAAGAGAGGGCAGGTTACAAGATTTCCTGGTTGCCAACTGAAGGATATGGTATTTTGGGAAAAAGCTTTTGTTTTTGTGTGTTTACATCTTAGAGAGTTATATGAATCAGATATGACAAAGGGAGACCCCCCCAGAGGACTAGATTCCAGAGAATCAAACAAAAAATATATCTTGATGATACTAATATTTTGTTTAGAGATTTGTATATTACAGAATATATAGCCTTGATGAAGCCCCTCCTCAGACATGCTGAACTGACCTGCTCGAACTCCTGATGTCCTGTGCTTTCAGCCGGAT
>JADRCD010195053.1:0-26919 GCA_019843815.1 Montemys delectorum | reverse complement strand
TTTTTTTTTTTTTAAAGATTTATTTATTACATGTAAGTACACTGTAGCTGTCTTCAGACACCCCAGAAGAAGGTGTCAGATCTCATAATGGATGGTTGTGAGTCACCATGTGGTTGCTGGGAATTGAACTCAGGACTTCTGGAAGAGCAGTCAGTGCTCTTAACTGCTGAGCCTTCTCTCCAGCCCCCAGAAGCTGTGCTTTTGAGGAAGCAACATCTCCCTTGTTACTCTCCTCAGTATGTAGTGATGTTTTTTTAAATAATTATTCATTTATTTTTATGTATATGATTACACTGTGGCTGTCTTCAGATACACCAGAAGAGTTCAATTCCCAGCACACACATGACTCACAACCATCTGTAATGGGATCTGATGCCCTCTTCTGGTGTGTCTGAAGACAGAGACAGTGCACTCACATACATAAAATAAATAATTCTTTTAAAAGTATAATAGTTATCTTTAAATGCTTTCATTACATTTTACTTATGTATCTTGGGTTGGAGTACACAAGGGTCAGCAAACAACTTGTCAGGTCAGTTCTCTACTTTTAACGGTGTGGGGCCTGGGAGTCAAGTTCAGTCTGTCAGGCCTGGTGGTTAGTGCCTTTATGTGCTGAACCACCTCAACCGCCTTCTCACTGTCCAGAGCTGTGTTCACAGATAAGTCATTTCTCTTCTTCCATTTTTACTTTTTCAGAACCCCAAAATTCTTCTCCTTGATGAAGCAACCAGGTGAGGTTATCTCTGTGACATATGTGACGATGTTAGTGTATCGTGTGTGTGTGTGTGTGTGTGTGTGTGTGTGTCCAGGCTGGAGGGTGTCTTAGCAGTGTGTGCAACCTTGTATGCAGCTCTGTCATCTCTGCTTCCTCTTGTGTGTGATCTTGTCTGTCACAGTGCACTGGATGCCGAAAATGAGCACCTGGTCCAGGAGGCGCTTGACCGGCTGATGGAAGGAAGAACGGTGTTGATCATAGCCCACCGCCTGTCCACCATTAAGAATGCCAATTTTGTTGCTGTCCTTGACCAAGGAAAGATCTGTGAACATGGCACTCATGAAGAGCTGCTTTTGAAGCCCAATGGGCTTTACAGAAAACTGATGAACAAACAGAGTTTCGGGTCATATAATGGAGCAGAGCAGTTCCTGGAACCTGCACGGGCGTAGCCTGCAGTCCAGGTATTGGGTAGCTGAAGCAGGACTGTGACTCCTTCCTCATGTACTTATCAGTACTCTGTCTAAAGACAGAAACAGAGCAGCGGTTAGTGGTGGCTGTCTGAGAGACCTTAAAACCAAACAGCATTGGAGAACAGATCCTAGAGGCTTTGTGAAACCTGAGTATACTTCAGCTATTTGAAATATGCCTCTTTTCACAAAGAATGTACTATCATTTTATGATGTACCTCTCTGGCCAGACCTTTATTTAGTTCTAAAATCGTAATTTTCTAAGTGTAAAGTGCTGAAATGGCTGCAGGTTTCCAGCGTTTGCTAGCCGAGCAGAACACCTCACTTCCTATGTGTGCTGCCAGAGTCGAGTTGTTCTCAAGTGACAACTTTAAAAAGGGAATTAAAAACTAAAGGCCTAACTAACTTAAGCCAGTTTGTTTATCCCTGGGGCACCTACCTGGGGCCACTGAGGGACAGTTTGCCTTGTCAGTCCCCCACTCTCTTCAGGTGTCAGGGTTCTCAAACACTACAAGGCTGTACCTGTCAGAGTGTGCAGTGCTCACCATTTGGGCACTCGAGAGCCTGATGCATTTTGCCAAAGGAAGAGGTCCCGTCCGGTCTGTAAACTGGAAAGCGTCTATTTTTTTATTACCTCCTTGTTTTATGACTCCTTTTGAGAAGCAAGGTACAAATGACCAGGCGTTGTCAACAGAGGTGAAGGAAAGTCTGTGCCATGTTTGTTGAAGCATATCTTTTGAAAAAAAAAATGCCCACTTTAAATATATAATTCCTGGTATATTGTAGTTTTATATTTTTAAATTTTTATTAATAAGGCTGAATCTGAATAATATAATTTTCAGCCTTGAGTATGGTGGCTCTTGAGAAGCAAGGCAGCCAAAGGTACATCGGCCTTTGGAGAGCATCACAGCTTAGACACATGCTGTCCTGCCTCTGTTACTCTCTAGACACCATCAGAAGTCAACCTGCCACAAGTGTGGCCGCCCTGCCATGCTCAAGAGAAAGTATGACTGGAGTGCCAGGCTAGGAGATGAAACCCTGCTGGGTCTGGGGGAAGGAGACTCCTAAATTGTTTATCGTGTAGACATGGATCCTGTGAAGGAACAACCTAAACCCAAGAGGGTAATTGTTGCAGCATCCAGTTCATGTTGAAGATTTCAACAGTCATGAAATAAGTGTTCTGTTTCCAAAAGAAAAAGTATAGTGGGTCACACCTACTTGGAAAACCAAACCCTGTGTTGCATAGTGAACTTAAAACCAGCCAGCACATGAGACTTTGTTTCAAACAGAGATTTGAAGAGTTTGGAAGTCCTACCCCACGCAGTGGATGGAACCTTAACTCGGAGCTGCCCTATAAACATGCCCTTGTCCCTGTGCTTATGGTTTGTCCCTACAGTGTCACAACTCTTACAGCAGTGACAAAATGAATCTGCTCATTTTTTTTGTATCAGTGCTGTTAACTGGATGTTGCCTCAGGAGGAAGTGGTTTTTTTATTTGGTGATGCAGAGCCTGAGGCCTAGCTACCCTGAGAGCTAGCTCCGTGGACACACCTGTAGTGCCTATTTGCCTCGGGTTGTTCTGGAAGAAACTTCTTCATGAGAAGCGGGGTCACAGCTTGTGTTACATGGGGTCTTAGTTAGGGCTCTCTAGAGCTGACCAATGAGTGCGAGGCCCCCATGGATGTGTGTGGGGGTCTTGGGATGGGCAGACAGCATGTCTGTGATGGTCAGCTTCCACTGTCCACATTTGCTCAGCTCCTCGCAGGGTGTTCTCAGAACTCAAAGCAGCTGCAGATCAGGCTGGTGGGAAAGTATTATGAAAATTGAATTGAGTCATCACATTTTATTTTATTCTTTTTTGTTTTCGTTTGTCGAGACAGTGTTTTTCTGTGTATCCCTGGTTGTCCCAGAACTCACTCTGTAGACCAGGCTGGCCTCGAACTCAGAAATCCACCTGCCTCTGCCTCCCAAGTGCTGGGATTAAAGGAGTGTGCCACCACTGCCTGGCTCACATTTTATTTCTTAATATGTTTAACATTTTATATCGGATTAAAATTTATAGTGAACTTAATCTGTGTCTGTTATGATGCTGAGGTTGATCCGAGGGTCCCCACACATGCTAAGTGCTTTACCACTGACAGATATTCATGCTTCAGCCTCATGACTATCACTTCTTTTAAACTTTTGTACATATTCACTTTATTTTCTTTATTTTTTTACCCCTGGTTTTCAAGACAGGGTTTCTCTGTGTAGCCCTGGCTGTCCTTGAACTCCCTCTGTAGACCAGGTTGGCCTCGAACTCACTACCACCCCTGCTGCCACCATTTCTTAATAGAATTTATTAGAGACTCAAAACAACTTTTTAATCTAACATGTCATAGCAGAGTGACTTCGAGTTCCATGCCTTTCCTTATCTGAGATTCTTTTTAAGATTTATTTGTTTTATGTATATGAGTACACTGTAGCTGTACAGATGGTTGTGAGCCTTCATGTAGTTGTTGGGAATTGAATTTAGGACCTCTGCTCACTCGGAGTCAACCCCGCTCCCTCCAGCCCAAAGATTTATTTATTATCACGAATAAGTACACTGCTGCTGTCTTCAGACACACCAGAAGAGGGCATCAGATCTCATTATAGTGGTTGTGAGCTACCATGTGGTTGCTGGGATTTGAACTCAGGACCTCTAGAAGAGCAGTCAGTGCTCTTCTTTTTTTTTTTTTTTTCCTTCGAGATAGGGTTTCTCTGTATAGCCCTGGCTGTCCTGGAACTCACTCTGTAGACCAGGCTGGCCTCGAACTCAGAAATCCACCTGCTTCTGCCTCCCAAGTGCTGAGATTAAAGGCGTGTGCCACCACTGCCCAGCTGTCTGAGACTCTTAATGCTCTCATGGGTTTGCTATTTATTAGTGTCTGTCCAGCTACTCCAGCCCCATTACTAAGTATTTCCTGCCTCACCATGAGTACAGTGCTGTGGCCTTGAGAAAGGATTCAGCAGTGCCGGACTTCAAACCTCTCTAGCTTATGGAGAGAGGCAGGCAAAATCAGTAAAAAGAAATCTGGCAAAGTACTGTGGCAAGCAGAGTGTTTGGGGGCTGCTTTGTTTCCAGCACTCGGTACACATTACATCTGGTGCTCTGGTAAGTCCCTCGATGTAGACAAACACTTAGGTCACATGTACCCAGGGAGGGAGGCAGCTTCGGTTGTCACTTGTCTTAGTCTCTCTTTGCTGAAATAGCATGGCAAAGGTAACTTCAGGGAGAAAGTTCCTTACTGTTCCCAAGGGATTCAGTCCCTCCTGGCTGGAAGAATACTGCGGGGTCAGGGGACAAGCGAGTGACCCTCTGCTTCTTTCAGTGTTTGACACTCGATCCTCTGCCATCAGGCTAGCTGGCCTAGAGCTCCAGGGTATCGTCTTGTCTCTGCATGCTACATGTTCGGCCTTTATTTTGGTAGGTTTTTGTTTTTGATTTTTAATATGTACAGGTGCTTTGCCTGCATGCATGCCTGCAGACAAGAAGGCATCAGACTGTGAGCTTCCATGTGGGGTCTGGGAATTGAACTTGGGACCTCTGGAAGAACAGCCAGTGCTCTTAATTGCTGAGGCATCTCTTTAACCCCTTATTTTGAGATTTTTAAAAATATTTTTTATGTGTCTGAGTGTATGCCATACCTGTGCAAGCCAGACACAGTTATGCACACCTTTAATCCCAGTGGTCAGGAGGCAGAGGCAGGTGGATCTCTGGAGGCAGAGTTTCTTTGTGTAGCCCTGGCTGTCCTGGAACTCACTTTGTAGACCAGGCTGGCCTCAAACTCAAGAGATTCTCCTGCCTCATAATCAATCAGCTGTTGTAGACAATCTGAAGCAGCCCTATATCCCACACCTGGGATTAAAATGAAGGCATATTCCTATAACATTTCTGTGTTTAAAGAAACCAAAATTCTCCTACATTCCACTTTGCAAGAATTAGTCTGATGGCATTGCACAAGTTTCTCCTGGACTCTGGACTGGAGGGCTGCCCTCTTTCACCCTTAGGGCAAGAATGACTCCTGTGCGCGCTCTCTCTCTCTCTCTCTCTCTCTCCCCGCCCCCCTTCTGATGTGCCTAACAACCTTGTGTCCATAATGGTCTCTCGGGTAATATCATTTTGGGTTTTGTTTTTTGGTATTTGAGACAATGTGTTATGTAGCTCAGGGTGGCTTTGAACAACTTCTGGTCCTGCAGAGGTTACAGGTATGTGCAGTCACCCCTGGCTCAAGTAGCTACTTCTAAATGTCTTTCTTTGGGGCGGGGCAGGGTGCAGGATGTTTGAGACAAGGATTCAGATTCACTTGACTGTCTCCCAAGTGCTAGGATTAAAAGGGTGTACTGCCACACCAGCTATTACTAAACATCTTGAAGAGAGGTTGACTTTATTATCTTTGTGATCAGTTTAACAAGTACTAAGGAGACTGTCTGTGCTAAAAGAAAGGAATGGTGAAGTAAACACTGGCTGAATAAGTCTTGGGAGGACAGAGTGCCTGAGGTTTACCTTCCCCAAGATCACTCTTGGGCCACTGGGAATTATCTTGTGTTTTCTTCCAGCTGAGAGAAATGAACAGCTTTGTCTTGTTCTGCAGCTGCCTTTGGGTTCTACAGAGCCCAGAACATTTCCTCTCTCTCTTACTGGGTGTGCAGCAGGAGCTGGACAGAGTGGTGTCTGAAGAGGTTTGATAGGGTCAGCTTTGTTCTTGTATCTTCAGGACCAGGAGTTATTCAAAGCCACCTTGGGCTCCATGAGACCTTTTCTCAAAAATACTCAAACATAATTACTTAAGAGACCACCATGGACACAAGATAGTCAGAGCAGAAGGTCAGGTTTGCTGACTACCCCTTGTATAAACCTCTGCAGAAGCTGGAATGGCTTCCCAGCATCTGTGAGCTGAACATTCTCTGTTTGGAGATGTTGAATTAATGAGAATTAGGTAATGCTACTTTTATGGGTGTGAAAAAAGAAAAAAAAACTGTAGAGGCAAGCTTAAGGAAAAAATACACTCTAAAAGAAAATCATTGCTGGTGTGTGTGCACGTGCACACATGCGCGCCCCTTCAATGCTACCACTTGGAAGGCTGAGGCAGGCAGATCTCTTGAACTGGAGGGCAACCTGGTCTACAGAGTGAGTTGAAGAACAGGCAAAGCTACATTGTGAGATCCTATCTCAAAAATAAGTAAATAATGAAGCCAAGTGTGTGAGGGGCTGGAGAGAAGGCTTGGTGGTTAAGAGTGCATAATACTTTTGCAGAGGATCTGAGTTCAAATCCCAGCACCCATAATAGGTGGCTCACAACCTCCCTGTAACTAACTCTAGAGTCCAATGCCCTCTTTCTGGCTTTCTGAGTTCTTGGCGTTTGTTTGTCAGCAAAGATCAAAAGTGCCTCAAGGAACTCGATGCCTCTATCAGAAGGAAGTAGTATATGGATATTGAAGCTCCCTTTCCCCTCTAGCCTTCTTTCTCCTACCTAGTGTTGGGGGGTGGGGTGGTTGGAAGGGAGAAAGATGGGAGAAATAGGAACCCATAAAGTATTCAAAAGTTCAGCTAAACCTTGTCTAAGTGGGACACGATAAAAGAATTGAAAAGGAAAGGCCACCCAAAGTTAAGTTACAGGGACCTCACAAGTTCAGTAAGTATCCCTCGGCAGTTATCATCCCTGAATATTTACAAACTCTAGTACAGCCTCGGCCTTATCTTAGTTCACTGTTTAGTAGTGTAGGGAGCAGAGTGGAAACGACACCCCTATACACACATTGCGGCCTTCAAAACAGCCGCAGAGGAGTGTGAACGCCTGCTATAGGGCTTCTACAAGGATCTGGGACTTCAGGGGCAGGGATGAGAGTGAACATGCCTGGGGATTGGGGGGCACAGTCATCTCCGAATCTCAGGAAGTAGGCCAGACCCATCAAAGTGCAAGCTGTGCCTGGAAAGCAAAGAGCTGCGGCCCACAGCAGTGCCAGGACATCCGGACGAAGGATAAGCCTGAACCGATCTGAATTGGTTTGGAAAAAGCTGTAAGCGCACCACCGCCGCACACAGAGTGTGACTTCCTCAGCTCTGCCCACGGGCGCCTGCTTCCACGGGCGCCTGCTTCCCCAGGCCGCGGAGGGTCAGCTCCAGCCAGAGAACGGCGCTTCTTTTCGAGCTCTGGGTCCCGAGCACTCAAACCACTTCGGTGAAACAAGTCTCAGGACTCAAAATCGCTTGCCCCGCCCCTCCCTAGTACTGGACACGACCTCTCAGCACAAGCTCTTCCAGTTCCGATTCCGCCCCGCGTCTCGGCGCCGGTCTTTTGCGTCATTGCTACGCGCCTCCCTTCCCTATTTACTGGGCGGTCTGTCTTACGTCATCTCTAAGCGCCTTCGCGCTCCTCTGGTGTTCAAGCTCCGGGCGCGCGAGGTTCTCGCTTTTCGCCCGCGAGTGAAGTTTCTTCCACGCTCTCTGTAGACATGTTTCCAGCCGTCTCCTCTCCGCGAACTCCGGGACCAGGAACCCGACGCGGTCCGCTAGTCGGAATCGGGCCCGCGTCCACGCCTAGAGCGAGCAGGAGAGGTCTCTCTCTGGGGTCTGCGGTTAATTCTCCTGTGTTGTTCTCGCCGGTAGGCCGGCGCAGCTCGGTGAGCTCTAGGTGAGTGGGGGTTCGGCGACCAGCAGGATCAGCTCCAAAGCGGGCAAATGGAACTCGGCAGTGTGGTAAGCTGCCGCAGAACTGGAAAGTACGCCTGGTCATTCTTACATACTATTGCTGCTTTTAAATGGTGGCCCTTGTTTTGCCCGTTCTTGTTTAACTATTTATTGGACTCATGAATTCACTTAGTCTCCTCGCTACAGAAAAGAATGAAAGCACCTTTTGAGCACTATCCAAGCAATGTTTGTAAGGTAGAAACATACTTCAGATTATTGTAAAGATTATAGCAAAGGTTATTTGTTGTGTTGACACAGGCAAGAAAGGAAAGCAGGTCAGTTTTGGGCTGCTGTTTGTTTAAAGTTGTGGTTTGATGCTGTGGCATTTGACACGAGTAATTCATTTGGTCTGGTCTAATCTTTTTGTAATACAAAGTAGAAATGCAGCCCGGAACTCAGTCCTGCCCACTTTGGGACAGGTCATGCTGTGTACCCTAGGCTGGCTTTGCTCAATCCACTTTTCAGGTACTTATATTTCAAGCATGCACTAGCTTGTCTGGCTACATAATTTGTTTAACAGTTCCACCTTTAAGTCAGGATCCCAGCATCCTTACCATAGTCTCAGGATTCAGTGTACAGATCTGACTCGTGGTAAGAGTCCTCAAACCCTGGCAAAAATGTCTTCTCAGTGCCTAGCAAATGCTATTACTACATATTGACTGCCAATTAAAGGACTTTGGGCCACAAAATGAGATGTTGTGACTAGGTTAAAGATGCTGGTGTGCTGCCCAATCCACATGTCTAGTAGAATTGTTACCCTCTCAATGTAATTTACATGAAAATTCAGAATCAGGTTACCTTTATTCTAGAGGATTTTCTTCTGTTCATCTTTCAAAATTGAATTTCTGGGATGGAAAGATGGCTCTAGGGTGAAGAGCAGTTGCTGCTTCTAAAGGAGCTGAGCCCTCCAGCACACATATTAGATGGCTTACACCTATTTGTGACCTGTAACTCCAGCTGCAAGGATTCCAATGCTCTGGCTTCTAGGCACCTGTTCTCCAGTATTCGAACTCACACAATCAAATACATGGTGGGTAAAAAAGATAGTAAGATGCACATATTTTCTGAAACATCATTTGTGCTTAAAAAAAACAAAACAAAACAAAACAAATCAGTAAATTAGTCTCAAAAGTTCCTGACAAATATTGCCTTAAAATTATTTTAAAGGGTATAGCTGGGCATGGTAGTACACAACTTAAAATCCTAGCACATGGGAAGCTGAGGTAGGAGGACCCTGGGTCAGAGCCAGCCTTGGCTACATAGTTCCAAAACAACCAGAGATACACAGTGATATATATGTGTATGTATATATATGTATGTACATATATGTGATATATATGTGTGTGTATATATATGTATGTACATATATATGTAAATCTTAAGTGAATTTCTTCTGCATGAAAACAGGAAATACTGAGTCTGATGGAGACATATGGTTACAGTGTATGAACTTACGAGTCTCATGATAATTCAGAGAGTAACTGATGCTGAGAACACACATGGGACCCTTGGTTTTGTTTGCTTGTTTTTTGAGACAGGGTTCTGGAATTCACTATGTAGACCAGGCTAACCTCAAACATCACAGAGATCTGCCTCCTCTCTGTGCCTCGCTTTTGACTTTGATTGTTTTAGAAGAATTCTTGACAATACTGACCTTAAAGGCAGAGGTGCACTCACTCCTAATTTCTGAACTCAAATGATTCAGGTATGGTGGTTAGTTTTTTTGTGGACACAAACTAGAATCATCTGAGTAGAGGGGAGCTCAATTAACTCCCGAGATGGCACAGTGGTTAAGAGCACTGGCTGTCCTTTCAGAGGTCCTGAGTTCAAATCCCAGCATCCACATGGTGGCTCACGACCATTTGTAATGAGAGCTGATGTCCTCTCTTCTGGTGTGTCAGCAACAGCTTACTCATATCCATAAAATAAATAAATAAATCTTTAAAGAAAAGAAAATGTCCCCACAGGCTTGCCTTCAGGGGTGATTGATATAGAAGAGCCCGATCCCCTGGGCAGTGCTACCTGTTGACAGGTGGCCCTGGATTGTGTAAGAAAGCAAACTGAGCAAGCCAGTAAAGGCCATTTGTCCATGGCCTCCAGGTTCCTGCCCTGGGTGACTTCCCTTGGTGATGGGCAGTGACCTGGAAACATAAGATAAAATAAACTCTTTCCCTCAAGGTGCTTTTGCTCATGGTTTGTATCACAGCAACAGGAAGCAAATTAAGAAAGTTTCCGTAAGTTCTGTTGAAAAGTACAGTCAGTTACATAGTGCACACCAGCTGGTGTCTTTCACCGTTACACCTCAGTAGAGATAGCTCAAGCAGGTTTGTAAAGGTAAGCATGATGGGAAATCTCACGTTACAGGTAATCCTACATGGTCTCTTTCTTTAGAGGAACGCCTACTCGGATATTCCCCCACCACTCCATATCAGAGTCTGTGAACTACGATGTGAGAGTGTTTGGGTCATCTCTCCCTGTGAAGATCATGGAAGCCCTGACAATGGCTGAGGGTAGGTGTCATCTTTTCATTTGTTCCCATATTGGTCAATAACCGGGTCACATGTGATGACATTTTGGCTTTGTCTGGTAGAGTAGTAGGCAGCCTGCCGAGTTCTCCCTATCCCTGAAACATTGGTCTGTGAAGCTGAGTGAATCTTTCTAACATAGTCACATCAGTGATCAGTGATGTTAAGAACTGTGTGTAAACTTCAGTCCCTTATATCCCCAACTTTTGATTTGATTAGATATGTGAAATTTAGCTTTAAAATCATTCAAAATGCAGTACCTTGCATTGCTTGATAAATAGTGGGTTTTTGTTTTTGTTTTTGTTTTTTAAAGATTTTATGTATGTGAATATACTGTGGTTGTCTTCAGACACACCAGAAGAGGGCATCAGATCTCATTACAGATGGTTGTGAGCCACCATGTGGTTGCTGGGAATTGAACTCGGGACCTCTGGTAGAGCAGTTGGCGTTCTTAACCTCTGAGCCATCTCTCCAGCTGGATAAATAGTGTTTCAAAGTCAAGTTCCACCTCCAGTTCTGAGTGCTGTGTGTTGTCCCACCATCATGTGACAAGCTTATGGAGTTTTTGTGTCCTACGAGTTATATGATAGACTCATTGGGTTACTAGTGTGTCCTTAAAGCTAAAGATGATGCAAGAGTTGGGATGCGCCAATCACAGGGTGAGAGAGGCAACAGGGAGAGGAGAGGGGAACAAGGAAGGGCAGACCAAGAGGCCGTCATGTCTGCCCTAGTCGCTTTATTAACAGGTCATCTGGACCTTTACATTTTCTAGAATGATGTTTGGCAGACTGTGAGTTGTGACTGAAATGGTTTCAGTGGTCCTGACAAGCCTTGAAGGGAGGCTTGTATGAGAGTGCATCTCAGCATTCAGTAATGTTTTGTGTCACTCACACCTTTTCAGTCACAGTAGGTGGGGTCAGAGCGTAGCTTTCAGATCATGAAGCTTGAGCAGCAGGCACTTACCCACTGAGGAGCAAAGGATAAAAATATCCTGCTGTAAAAGGATTGTTTGCTGTCCTTCAGCTCAGGTACTCTGGCTGCCAGTCCCTAGGGATGGTGGAGTTCACACTGCTACCCTTTGCCATGTGTCCTCCTCTCCACGTAGCTCCTCCCCTTCATTCTCTTTTTGTCACTCTGAAATTTTTAATTCATACTGTATTTAAATCTCTGAGCATACGTCTGGGTCATTCCATGTTTGTGTTTAAACGGTACATAGCCTCCCCTATAGGAATTCAGGAATGAATCCTAAGAAGTTGAGATCTACAAACAAAAGAGCAGTGCAGACTTGAAGAACTTGTCTACATTGTAGGTCTGAGTACATCTGATGTTGGGTCAGACCTGCACAGGGTGAACACTCCCAAGCAGGTTCTCCAGGTCAGCAGAAAGTTCTGCACAGCTTGGGCATGTTTCCACAGTTAGCATATTCATTTCCAATGTTGTGTGCTTTTGCATGGCTGTCCTGTCTAAAAGCAAAGAGCAAAGCTCAAATAAGATTCTCAAACTGTGAACACGTTTATGAAGGCTTACCACCGCTCCCTAGACATAGTGGTATGCTGGCTTACTTTTTCCCTTAGTAAACAATGCTCCTGTGTTTCCTTATGATGAAATGGTTTACCATATCTCTAAGGAGCTCTGTTTGAAAATTATATTCTTTTGAAGGTGTGGTAATTTCTTTGAAAATAGTAGTTAATAAGAGGGTTATTGTTTGGTTTATCAAACTGTAAGTGATTCTTTCAGAAGCTAAATCACCTCTTTGGTTTTGGGTGGGCAGACCAGACTGGCTTCAAATTCACAGATCCACTGCCTCTGTTTCCTGAGTGCTAGAATTAAAGGCATCATACCTGCCTAAGATTCTTTATAACAGGGCTGGAGAGATGGCTCTGTGGTTAAGAGCACTGACTGCTCTTCCAAAGGTCCTGAGTTCAATCCTCAGTATCCACGTGGTGGCTCGCAGCCATCTGTAATGGGATCTGATGCCCTCTTCTGCTGTGTCTGAAGACAGCGACAGTGTGCTCATATACATAGAATAAATCTTTTTTTAAAAAAAACTTTAAAAAGATGTTTTTATAACAAAAATTAGAAAGTATTAAACATATACTCAAATAGTTTTTGCCTTTGGATATGTTTCTAAAGGTAATTATCAAAACTAAATAAATCTCATTTTTGATAGATTAATCTTAAATATTTGGAAGTTATGTGACTTGCATTTTTAAATTAATTTTATTTTAATAGTATATTATAATTGTATCTGTGTACACCTATGTATATACATGCACCATGTGTATGCATGAGCCTGTGGGTGTCAGAAGAGTCGATGGGCTCCTCTAGAGCTAGAGTTTTAAATGGATCTATGCCGCTGTGTGGGTGCTGGTAACCAGACCCAGGTCCTCTGCAAGGGCAGTTATGCAATTTCCTGTTTGTGTGACAAGTGTGGTAAAAAGATGTTGCTCTAAAGAGATGAGAACTGTTTATGGTCTGGATGCGGGGTTAACTGTATGCCTTATTCCCTCAGCTGATGATCAGCTATCTGTCCACATCGATGAAGGCGGCTGGGCCTGCCTGGTATGCTCAGAGAAGCTCCTCATTTGGAAGATTGCTATGTCGCCTGTCACTAAGGTAGTGGCCCTTCAGATGCCCAGTCGGGAAAAGGGGTCCCAGCTGGTTCTTTATTTGTATCTTTATTCTTTAAAGTTCACAAAGGAGCCCAGTCAGTCTGTGAAAGCATTAAGAATTCAGGGTATGGACTAATGAGATGGCTCAGCGGTGAACAGTTTAGAGGTTCTGAGTTCAATTCCCAGCAACTGCATGATGGCTTACCATCTATAAGGGGACCTGATGCCCTCTTCTGCTCTTCTGGCATGTGGATGTACATGTAGCAAAGCGCACACACACACACACACACACACACACACACACACACACACACGGGGCGGGGGGAATAAAACCACCAGATTTTTAAATAAATATAAAAAAAAGAATTCAGGATAATGAAATATTGAGTGTACATTCAGTGTGTTAGTTGGAAAAAACTTCTCTTTTAATACTTTATTTTTATTAATATCATTGGGTTTTTCTCCTTCTCCAGTGACCTACTGCAGTCAAAATAAATGAACATGAGTTTGAGATGCTTCTGTCTTTGAGCTCTGGGTTATGTGTTGTTGTAGAAAATTTTAATCCCAATCCAGGGTTTCTACCCTGCCTTTGACCATTTAGTTCCTGGATAAAAGACACACAACCTTTATATTTACAATGAAACTTAATCAGCACTAGAGCTGGGCAGATATCTACCCTCTGTGGTATTAAAAATCTATTTTCCTATTGATAACGCCAAGTTATAACTTAGTATGTTTCATGTGGCCTGCTCTTAACTCCAGTTGGTCAGCCCTTAGGGCCACGTCTTCATGAACTCACCCAACCCACTGCGGCTTCTCCTCTGATGTACCCTTTACTTTGTGTTCTCCTGAGGCTACAAGCTGCCTTAACTGGCTCACCATTATCTTCCTTGCAGTTGAGGTTTTTCTGAAGTACGAGCTCAAATCTACACACCATACTGTGTACCTGTGTGCTTTCTACGTTTTAGTGAAAGTCCACCGGGGGTTAGGAACCTGCACCATGTTTGAGAGAGTACTTTTAACCTTGGAAACCCCATGTGAGAGAAAGAGAGTGCGTGGGCACATGTGTGTACATGTGTGTGCATATTCTCACATACTGAGAATGTAAGTTCCTGTCCTATAAAGGTACTCTTAACAATCCACCTCTCTCCTGGGGTAGCCACCCTCTTTGCCTCTACAGACCCTGGGAAGGGGTTATAGAGATGGCTCAGTTTAGCTTACTTGGTGTTCTTGCAGAAGTCCCCAGTTCAGTTCTCAGTAGCTACATGGTGTCTCACAAATATTTACAACTCTAATTCCCAAGGGATCCGATGCCCTCTTCTGGCTCCATAGGCACCAGCACCAGACATACCTGTAGTGCACATACATGCACATAGGCAAAATACTCATGCATATACAATTAATAATTTTTTAAAATTAGACAAAGCAGCCCAGTGTGGTAGTGCGTGCCTTTAGTTCCAGACTTGTGAGGCAGAGACAGGACAGGGTTTTATGGGTTCAAGGTCAGCTTAGTCTACATACGGAATTTCAAAACAACCAGGGAAAGAAAGAGTAAAGGAGGAAAGGGAAGGGAGTAGAAGGGGAGGAGGAAGGAGAGAAGAAGGGAAGAAGGAGCTGATCCCAGCACATCAGCACGGTATTCTCTCACTCTAAGCTTTTATTGTCTCTTCCTACTTAAAACTGCAAAATGATTAGCAGGTGGGGAGAAGAGAGGCCGTGCCTTTGGTAACATCAACTTTAAACATGAGTAGCTTAAGATGGAAGGGAGGAATTAAATGTTGGCCTTCGATGTAGAGTACATATAGCCCTGCAGCTCCCATTGCCCTTATCCTCAGCCAGGCTTGAGTTCCTTACCTTGATAAAGGAAACCAGACCAAGCCAACAGGCTCCTCCCTCTACAGAGAGCCCTCCTGGCTTATCCTTTCTCACCTGAAGGGCTTCAGCCATTTAATATTTTTTAAACAAACTGTATTATTTGCACTTAATAAAATTAGAGGCTTTGAGAATGTTCAGGGTCCACAGTGCTGGGCAGTGCCTATTGAAGTCTAGCACTGGTACTGCCCACACAGCTAAGAACTGAGCATGCACTTTTGTAAGTTGGAGTCATAGTGGGAAAAATGACACAAGTTGCTGGGCTGACCTTGGTAGCCAACTCCCAATAGTGGGAGCTTTGGTGAAGCTTATAACACCCTCTTAGCCTCCTCTAAAGACCGTCTCCCAGCTATTGCCACTACCTGTGTGTCATCGTCCCATGGGAGTGTCGGCTCCTTCCTGCCTGGACCTTGGTGTCTGCAGACTTGCTGCCCTCCCCAGCTACTTAGAAAGGATGTGTGGTGAGAAGTAGAAAGGGGGATTCCACAGGTATACTGAGTTAAGAGAGGGAGCTGAGTGTTCAGCTGCAAGCCTAAGAAATAGTTTCAAAGAAACTTGGTGTAATTCCTCTCTGGCCATAATAATTTTACATGTCAAATAAATTATCACCTCAGCTAGCAAAGTTTTGCAGGAAACCTGGCCACTTCCCCTAGCCTAGTAGTTTTCAACCTGTGGGTCACGACACCTAAGGGCTATCATACAGATATTTACACTGTGATTTATAACAACAGCAAAATTGCAGTTATGAAGTAGTAATGAAATGTTATGGTTTCTGCATAATTTAGGGGTCACTGCAACATGAGGAACTGCATTAAAGGGTCACAGCATTAGGAAGGTTGGGAGCCACTTGTAACGAGTAGAGCCCTTGGCCTGGCATAATGAGCACAGACTAGTTCATGTAGAAGTCCATTTTAGCATCTTCGTGTCCCTGACCTTTGTTGTTGATCAAAAAGAGCTGAGGGAAAAAGGATATTGTGGAAGAGTGTTTCAGGATGGACTCATGAAGTATGCAGAAAAGAATTAGAGGAGCCAGAATGAACAAACTGGGTTGAATGTAACAGTTTTTCTATTTGGGTTTGCCTCACAGTTGTCTGTCTGCAAAGAACTCCAGCTGCCCCCTAGCGATTTCCACTGGAGTGCTGACCTGGTGGCACTGTCTTATGCTGCAACCTCCGGTGAAGTACATTCTGTTCAGGTAGGTGACTTAGGAATGATTGAAGGGGCTGTCAAGGTGGCTCAGTGGTTAAGAGCCTGTATGGCTCGTGCAGAGGAGATGGGTTCAGTGCCCAGCACCCACTTTGGGTGACTCATGATTACATGCAACTCCAGTTCTAGGATATCCAACACTCTTTTCTGACGTCTGCAGACACCTGCAGGCAGGTGGTGAACATACAGACAAGCAGGTCTACGTGCATGCACATATTTTTTAAAAAGCTAATGGAGAACCTGTGTGGAGATACACACTTGCTTCCCCCACACTGGGAAGACAGATAGGTGGAGCTCTATGAGGACAAAGCCAACCTGGTCTTGTCAAATTTCAAGCGAGCTAGAGCTAGACAAGGCAAGACCTTGTCTCAAACAAACAATACTTATTGTAAAATAAGAATATGAGCCGGTTGTGGCGCACGCCAATAGGATTTGCTGAAGGAGGCAGAGTCAGGAGGATCATGAGTTTGAGGCCAGCCTGGGCTACACATTAGCCAGGCAGTGGTGGCTCATACCTTTAATCCCAGTACTTGGGAGGCAGTGGCAGATGGATTTCTGAGTTCAAGGCCAGCCAGCCAGGGCTACACAGAGAAACCCTGTCTCAAAAAACCAAAAAAAAAAAAAAAAAAGATTATGAAGCAGGGCTGGAGAGATGGCTCAGTGGTTAAGAGCACTGACTGCTCTTCTAGAGGTCCTGAGTTCAATTCCCAGCAACCACATGCTGGCTCACAACCACCTGTAATGGGATCTGACACCCTCTTCTGGTATGTCTGAGGACAGCTACAGTGCATTAATATACATAAAATAACAAATAATTCTTTTAAAAAAAAAAGAAGAAGAAGAAAAAAATTATTTAAAAAAAAAAAAAGAAGAATATGAAACAAGGTACAGACTGAAGAAATACTCATAAATCCAGTTTAAAAACAGAGATGGCCCAGAGGTTAGGGAATTAGATTCCTTCTGATTTCCACAGGCACCAGGCATGTACATAATGCATATTTATACATGAGGCAAAACACTCATATACATGAAATACATAAAGAAAAAGAAGAAAGACAAAAAAAAAAATCAGGGCAAAGTCTTCAGTAGACACAACTTTACCATAAGCACGTGAGGAGCTGTTTGCCACCGTCAGCCATTGGAACAGTACACACAGAGCACCAGTGGGGCATTGCGGCACAGCTGTAGAATGGCTGATGAGCCTGATATTGCAGACTGTAGAGCATGCTCTTCTCTAGGTTCCCAGGGTCGTTTTCTCCTCCAAGACCCCCCCCTTGAAGGCAGGGTTTCTCTGTGTCGCTCTGCGTGTCCTGGAACTCACTCTGCAGACCAGGATGGCCTCGAACTCACAGAGATCACCTGCCTCTGTTCCCCAGTGCTGGGATCTATAACCTAGCTTTAGCTGAGTCCCCTGCATCTCACAGCTCCATATCTCCACTTAACCCCTCCCACCCTCAGACCACATGTGTTTGTTACCAACCTCATCACCCTCTACACAGCTTTTTTTCCTCCCTTTTTAGTTTCCTGGACTCTATGAACACTGGTTGCCACATAAATAGAAATATGTAAGAAAAGCTAAGATTTGCATGTGAGAGCCAACAAAGTGCTTGTCTTTCCAAGCCTGATTATATCAGTTAATATAATATTTTCCAGCTCTGTCCATCTACCTGCAAATCTTAAATTTTTGATTGAGAAATGGAAAGTTAACACAAAGGTCACTTGTGTTACAGCAGTTTTATTTGCATCTCTGGAGCTGGATATGACCTGTGGTCATTAACAGACAGCTCAGTCACAGGTGCATGCAGTAACTCAGAGAAACCTCAGAGAGAGCTGAGGTGGAGAAGCATATTTGCACTTCAGTCTGTTGGTTTTGCTCTTTGACATTCTCAAAGTGCCAGAAGTGCAGAGATGGAAACTGGTTCCTGGATAAAATAGGTTGGGCAGCCGTCAAGGTCTCATCAGGAGTGGGGTGACAGAACTGCTGTGTGTCCTTACAATGGGTGCTAACACCATCTGCACACGGTGAGATTCACGTTTGTGAACAGAGAAAACAAAGGCAATTTTACTGTTGCTTATTCTTTAAAGAATTTTGATGGTCATGGTCGTACAGAGCTGTAATCCCAGTACTTGAGATACAGAGGCAAGCAGATCTCTGAGAGTCCAGAGCTACACAGTGAGACCTTCTCTAAAATAAATAAGTAAATATATAAAATAATAAAATTACACATAAATTCTTGTTTTCATTAGTGTCTTAGGCTCCTGCTTGTAAGGCCTTCTTGCATTGTTGCTGATGACTGTGGTTTTGTTTCAAGGCTGTTTCTGTCATGGTTGCTACCAAAGAGGGGTCCATCCGCTACTGGCCCAGCCTCGCCAGGGAAGACACCTACTCAGACACCTGTGTGGATTTGGGAGGAGAGAAGATGTGCAGGTTCCTCACAGCAGTGCAGGTGCGTATGGGGAGTACAATGCTGTGTGACAGCAGCAGTGTGGACGAGTAGGGAGGTCTGAAGCTGGAAATGTGGGTTCTGAACAGCTATAGGGACCTAGGAAGCATCAGAGACAGGCAAGGAAGAGAAGAAGGTGAGGGCCATGGTGTGAACTAGAGCAAGGGAGGCTACTCATTGGACAGTTACAAAAGCTCTATTAGAAAGGCTTATACAAGCTGTGCCTGGTGCTGCATAACTTTAATCCCAGCACTCAGGAGGCAAAGGTAGGCAGATCTCTGTGGGCTACATATAGAAACCCTATCTCCCCTTCCCCCCCCCCCCAAAAAAAAGAAGTGGGGGGAGGAAAACTAATTCTCTTAGACACTAGGAGAATACTTGCTATCTACTCTTATGGAAGCAATTTAAGGCTGACCTAACAGGCGCAGGGAGGGCCCTTGATTCCATCCCTAGAACCACTTAAATCATTACGGCCCATGCCTATGATCCCAGCATTCAGGAGGATGGGGAGTTCTGGGTCATCCTTGGCTACAGAGTGAATTCAAGGTTAGCTTGGAATGCATGAGGCTGCCTCAAAAAAAGAAAAAGAAGTCTGACATTTGTTGAGCATACTAGTGGTAAACTCTTCATTCAAAACTCAGATTTAAAAAGATGAAATTTATTTCTTCTGTAAGAGTATTTTTGTGTATTAATTAGTGAAAGGATTTTGTATTTATTCACAGGGAGGAAGTTTCATCCTGTCCTCCATGGGGAGCCAGTTGATTCGATTGCTTCCTGAAAGCTCAGGAAAGATTCACCAGCATGTCCTGCCCCAGGGCCAAGGCATGCTCTCAGGGATTGGCCGGAGGGTTTCTTCCCTTTTCGGGATTCTGTCCCCTACTAGTGACCTCATGGTAAGTTTATAAAGAACTCCTTTATACTAGATTGAAAGTTTTCCTTGACAGTGGTACCTGCCTTCATATGAACGTAAGCTGTCATGTTTCTGTGTATAAGTGTTTGCCTGTGTGGATTCCTGGGTGCCACGTGGTTGCCTGGTACCTGCAACAAGCCAGAAGAGAACATCAGGTCTTTGGAACTGGAGTTACGGACAGTGGTGAGCTGCCATGAGGGTGCTGGGAATTCAACTCGAGTCCTCTTGAAGACTCAACAAGTCTCTCCAGCCCAATTGTGAAAATGTTAAGGTTGACCTTGGCTTGTGTGTCTATTCTACTCCTCCAGCCTTTGTGGGTGTCTCCCACCGTCCCTACTGCTGGACTGGGAGGAAAGAGGATGTAGGCCTAGATCTGCCAGCTTCTCTAGTTTGTTCTCTTGTGAAGCAGAGCCCTTTCTGCATTGAGCTGGGAGGTTGAGGTAGTGAGCTGCTGAGAAGTCTCTGGTCACTCAGCACATTCCTGACCTCAGGCCACCTTGTCCCTTGTTCTCTTGAGTCATGTGTAAACATAGACTGACCATTTTCTCATCTGTTTCTGCTAATGAAGCTGTCCCTTTTCTCAGATGACTTGGGTTTCCAGGATAGTCTCTCTGCTTCTCTCTGTTGCACATTGGTGGTTCCCCAGCTGTTTGTGGGTGCCTCTCCTGCCACTGTTCTATCAGTGCCCTGATTGCAGGCAGGGACAGCCTCATGTTGCCTTGTCTTGCCGTATATTAGGAGAAATGGAGACAATGGGGATTAAACTAAAAACCATTGTGTACATAACTTAAAACCATGTACATAGCTTAACATATATTTTGTACCAAAGAATCTACTCATACAAACAATGACCATTTCTGATAATGTCCATCTCCCTGCCTGATTCCCTTCAAGTTCTTGTCTCAAAAGCTATAACCAATGTCTCCAGGACTTACTAAGTTTATAGACTTCACACTCAAGACTCTGTTGTAGTTTCTTAAAGAGCTCTTACATATTTTTTCAATTTAGAAAGACACTGGTTCTCTGAGGACTGTAACTATCCCATCTCTCAACTCTGCTTTCCAATTCTGTTCTTCCCAGGCCTCTTCTTTGGAAAGTTGGTCTTGCTTTCACAGCTTACTTCTTACTCCAGAGCCTGGGACAAGAATTATAGGCAGAAAGCTATAAAGCACGTGACGTTGGAGTCATTCTCAGCATGTCCCCCTTCTTTCTGCACAGCTGGCCAGTGTTCTGTGGGACAGAGGAAGATCAAGTTTCTACACCCTGACGAGTTCAAGCATCAGCAAATGGGAGCTGGATGATTCTTCAGAGAAGCAGGTTCACAGTTGGGATGTGCACAGAACCCTGAAGGAGAGCATCACTGATGCTATTTGGGTGAGGATCAGTAGTGCCCACTTCTGCTTACACATCACTCATGGTGTGTGTCTGCTCGCTCCTCCTCTGACTTTTGTTTACTTGAGACAGGGACTCACTCTACTTAGCCCAAGCTAGTTGTGGGCTCTTTAACCCTACTGCCTCAGCTTCCCAAGTGCTGGGACTGTCAGTGAGCTTCACCACAGCCAGCCCATCTGCCTCATTTATTTGAACACATTTCCATGTAATAAGTAGATAGCCATTAGATAAGTATGAGTAGGTGTTCACTTCCTACCTATAATAGACCTCAGTGGCTAACTTGTTGATTTATGAGGTGGCAAGATATAAGACAGTCTTGTGTCGCTCAGATTGGCCTCAAATTCATTATGTAGTCGATCCTTCTGCCTCTGCCACCTGTTCACTAGGAATATACCCAGCTGACCTAATGTTCTTTTAAAGACAGGGTTTCACTCTACAGCCCTGCCTCTCCTGAAACTCACTCTCTAGACTAAGCTGTCTTCAGTCTCCCAGAGATCTGCCTGTCTCTGCCTCCTAGGTATTGGGATTAAAGGTGTGCACCTGGCTAACGTTTAAATGTTCATTGCTCGTGGGCACAACACTTTGCCAGTTGCTAGGCGTACAGTGCTGGAAGAAAAGGCACAGTAGCTCCTGGGAGCTTACACTTTGGTATTTCCATTTAGGGGTCTGAAAGTAACTATGAAGCTATTAAAGAAGGGGTCAACATTCAGTATTTGGACTTGAAACAAAACTGGTAAGTACCTAACTTGTTCTAAAAGAGTTGGATAACAGGTTGACATCTTTGTCTGCTGTGCTGGTGTTCTTACGGTTACTAAGCCTCTGAGAGGTCTGTTTCTTAGGTAGTGATGTTGGCTCGTGTGGGAAATTGAAACATTCCTCAGCTACAAATAGTATGTTCCTGCTCCTGTTAGACTCACATCTTCATGATATGCACAGCTGGCCCAGCTCTGTCTTTATTCCATTTTAGGGTGATGCCAACCCCCCCCCCCCTTTCTGTTGCCAAGGAAGTCCTGAACAGTGGTCTCTCTGCTCTATGGAGACAGTGGGTTCTCGTTACCATCACTGAAGGAGCTCTTGCGTTCTCAGTCGGTGACTAAGCTGATATAATGAGGCTGTATCCTCCATTGTGAGCTAGACTCAGCATGGTTATGCTTGGACTGAGTTTCCTCTTAGCAGTTCTCAGGAAGGGCTTGGCAGATCAGTTTGTGGTCTCAGCACTCAGGCAGTCTAAGGCAGGAGGGTTGTGGTTCCTGGCCAGCCTAAGCCATATACAAAACTCTGTCAAAAATAAACCAGGTTGAAGATAGGGTTTCTCTGTGTAGCCCTGGCTGTCCTGGAACTCAACTTTGTAGACCAGGCTGGCCTCAAACTCAGAAATCCGCCTGCCTCTGCCTTCCAAGTGCTGGGATTAAAGGCATGCGCCACCACCGCCCGGCTGACTTTTTGTTTTCTTTGCTTACTTTGTAGACCAGGCTCGCCTCAAACTCAGAGCTGCCTGCCTCTGCCTCCAGAATGTCGGAATTAAAGGCGTGTGACGCCACCATACTTGGACAGTTGGAGACTTTTCATGGGTTGCAGAGTCGTGTTTACTGTGTTCTGGTTTTGGTGTTGCACAGCCGTTGTCCTTGTTTCTCAGAAGGATGTTGCAGTTGCGGTGGTGAGGTGTAGTTATCTCCCTGGCACTATTGCACTATTGAGTCTGTTAGCTTATTTCTCAGCAGGATCTGAAAACCTTGTAAAAGCTACCTAAGAGGTAAAAATGATAGTATTTCCTTAATTTCTACAAGCATTATTAAACCATATTGTTTTCATTTATCTTTATCTGGCTTTTGGAAATTTAGGGTATAGCTTACTGTGAGCTTGGCATAGCTTTTCTGATTGAGAATGAGGACAAAAGCATGCTTCGGAGCTGCTGCCCTGAGACTCCACTCCTCTGCGCCATGCTGTGACAAAGTAGGAGCTTGGGAGACTCTTGTTCTTTGTCTCAGTGACTGTCCTTTCTCCGGTCCGTGAGCTCTCCCCATGGGAGTGCTGCTTCTGTGTGAGAACGTTCTGTTTCTCCTTATCACTGACTCTTCCTGACCTCTTGCTGTTCTTCCACAGCTACTGGCTGAGCTTGCATGCCCAGGGAGCAGGCTTAGGAGTTTTTATTGGGTTATTATTGATAAAGTTGTGCTTTCTTCATTTTAGATATAACGAGGTTAGCTTTGTTTTGTGACAGCTCTGTAGCACATGTTAGCCTTGGGCTTGGGGTTCTCCTGACTCCATCCCTAGAGCACTGGAACCCTAGGCATGTGCTCTCATTCCTGGCTGGGATTTTCCCATCTTAAGTTTATTAATGTACAGATTCTTTTTTAAATTCAAAAATTTCTATTTCATATGCATTGCTGTTTTGCCTGCATGAATGTCTATGTGAGGGTATCAGATTTTCTGGAACCAGAGCCACAAACAGCCCTGAGCTGTCATGTAGGTACTAGGAATTGAACCCAGGTCTTCTGGAAGAGAAGACAGTGCTCTCAGCCACTAAACCATCCTCCAGCACCAGTGTGTAGATGTTTATATAACCTGTTTGTCAACGTTTTACTATCTGCAGAATTGTGATTGGCTACCTACCATTTTCACTGCCTTAAATAACTTCATGGATTTTTGGGGGATTTTGTGTGGGGGAGATTGTTTTGAGACATGGGCTCACTGTGTAACTGGCCTGGAACTCACAGAGACCTGCCTGTCTTTACTTCCCAAGTGAGGTTTTTGTAAAGGTTTTTGTTTTGTTTTGTTTTGTTTGTTTTGTTTAAGATTTATAGCCTCTCTGTCTCTGTCTCTTTCTCCCACTCTGTGTGTGTCTATGCTC
Source organism: Montemys delectorum (assembly GCA_019843815.1). Taxonomy (NCBI): domain Eukaryota; kingdom Metazoa; phylum Chordata; class Mammalia; order Rodentia; family Muridae; genus Montemys; species Montemys delectorum. Next base: position 3,213 of record JADRCD010195053.1, on the reverse strand, counting down.
ACACACATAGACCTGTAGAGCCCAGGAAACCTCATATCCTTTGGAGGTGGCGTTTCATGCTCGTGAGCCTCCTGATGTGGGTGCTGGGAACTGATCTCAGGCCTCTGAAGAGTAACAAGTGCTCTTAATAACAAGTTGAGCAGTCTTTCTAGCACTATGGGGTTTTTTTGTTTTGTTTTGTTTTGTTTTCAAATTAGGATCGTGAGTTAGAAAGTTGTCAGGGAATCCTAGCCCTAGGAGCACTTCTTAAGGACCCTGTTAGATGAGTACCAAGGTACCAGCTCAGCAGCCCTGGGTGAACAAGCCTAGGTACTGCTTCATGGCGTTACATCCCCTTGACCTGAGGAATGGACTGTGCTAATCCCCACACTAAAATCTTAAGTCAGGTCGATTGCCCTGTAATTCACACGTCGTGATATTGAGTCGTCTTGGTGTGTAGTTCGGAGGTTTTGAGTTATTTGCATGCTTGTTTGTTTGAAACAGGCCCAGGCTAGCCTTGAACTCCAGGTCCTTCTGTCTCTGTGCCCCCAGTTACAGGTGTGTGCCACCATCCATGCTTGATTTTAATTCTGTGAGTCTTGCTAAGTGCATCTTAACCATAGTTCTGACACAAAACAGGATGTGTTGCTTGTGCTAGAGCAGCATCTACATACATAAGGCAGATTTGAACCTCACTGTTGGTGGCAGTGGGGAGAAAAAGACTCCCTTTCCTCCCTTTGTGCCTCTAACAGTTAGATCCATTCTTCAAAGTTCTGTCTTTTTCAGAATGCTGTATAAATGGACTCATGCTGTGTAATACATCTCTGACATGGTGGATTTAAAATTGATTCAGAAATTTCTTCGTTTCCAATGCTAAATAGTAGTCAAGAGAAAATATACGTAGAGATCTCAGGATTTATATGTAGCTATATCATTGTTCAACAGTGGAAGACATTCTGTTGTTTTGAGGTTGGCCACTGTAAACATTTGCACTAAGGGAATTGTGAGAATTGTCTTTTCCTTCCCTTGAGTATTCAAATATCTAGGTTCAGGGCTCTAGTTTATGTGGTAAGTGTGTATAATTTTGTAAAAATCTGATATTACGGGCTGGTGAGATGGCTCAGTGAGTAAGAGCACTGACTGCTCTTCTGAAGGTCGTGAGTTCAGATCCCAGCAACCACATGGTGGCTCACAACCACTCATAATGAAATCTGACACCCTCTTCTGGCGCATCCGAAGACAGCCACAGTGTACTCATTTAAAATAATAAATAAATCTTTAAAAAAAAAAAATCTGAGATTACTGTTTACAAAGAAGCCTGCAGGGCATGATGGCATATGCCTTTGGACCTCTGAGTTTCTGGATGGCCAGAGCTATATATAGGGAAACGCTGTCTCAAAACAAACAACAGCAACAACACAGAAGTCTCCTCTCTCTTCCTACCCCCCTTTTCTAGCGATGGGCTCCTGATTTTGGCAGCAGCGTGGCACCTGGGAGACAACCCCTGTCTTGTCTATTACTCTGTGATCACAGTGGAAGACAACAGTAACCAGATGTCAGATGCAGTCACTGTAGAAGTGACTCAGTATAATCCACCTTTCCAGGTAAGTCAGATTACAAGGAGGCCACAACACCAGAGTCCTGTATAACCATTGGTATCTTTAAGGTTCATTTGCAAGACTTGGAAATAGTTGTAGATATTATTGCTTTTCGTTTTTCCATCTCACTCTCTGGCCCAGTATGAAGTAAAGAAAGATGATACTGAAGGTAGCCCACAGCCAGACCTCTGACGCTTGTGCTGTAGCTTGTTGAGTGGGAAGGAAGTTTAATGGGGAACTGCATAGTGAAATACTTAGATTCAGATTTTGGGCTCTGTGTGTTGATTTGTATTTGAGATGTGTCGTCTAGTCCAACTATGTAGTCAAGATATTTCTGTCTCTTGTCTCCCAAGTTGTTATCATAGGTATGTGCCATTGTGTCTTCCTGGGATTCAGTTTTGAGACCTTTATATTATAAACAAATTCCATGTGCCTAGGGGATGACTGTGTTTTGTGTACTCTACAAAATAAATCACCAGAAGACAGTATCACTAATGTTGAGTATATAAACAAGTTAAACACATTCTCTAATAACTAACATTTACCGAGGAAGCCATGTCACTTAACCTGATGTAGCATCTAGTTCTATTCAATCTTTATTTATTTAGGACAGAGTCTCATTGTGAAGCTCTGACTCATCCTGGAATTCAGAGTGCTGCCTGCCTCTCCCCCCCATGTGCTGGTGTTAAAGGCGTGTGACCATGCCTGGCCCTTGCTTGTTTGTTTTTGGGATATCTGCATGTGAGTGCAGTACTTGCGGAGTGCAGAGGCATTTGTATGTGCCTCTGGAGCTGGTCACAGTTGATTGTGAGCCATCTCACAGCGATATGGGGACCGAACATGGCTCCTCTCACAGAGCAACAAGCATCAATCACAGAGCCCTTTCTCCAGCTACTAAATCTTTATTCTTAATATACTTGCTTTTGGAATCCCATAAGAAAAGCTGTTCTTTGATTTCTAACAGGAATAAACCTTACCCTGTGTTTCAGTTCAGTATAACTGGAAATCATAGCTCAGGGTCATTTTAAGTTTTCACAAAGTGCCGAGGAATATAAAGAAAACAATTTGAGAATGAATATGTCCTACAGTCTCACTCTAAGGAAGTGCTCTTAATATTATTTTAGTGGACTAGAGAGATGCTCAGTGATGAGGAGCATTTGCTGCTCTTGCAGAGGACCCAAGTTTGGTTCCTAGCACCCATGTTGGGTGGCTTACAGACACCTGTAGGGGATCCAAAGTGTCTAGCCCCTGTAGGTACCTGCATCGGTGTGCACATACCCACCAGGCACATACATAACACATTAAAAATAATTTTTATAAAGTTTTAATTATTTAGTGATGGTGACTGTATTCCTAGTTTTGTGTCTAGTGAGTTTGTACTTCTATTTCTTCTCTTAGTTCATATCTGAGCAGATACTCAATGGTCTTGTATCTGAGAGCTTGTTTGGGGGCCTTAGGCTGAACATGTTTGGTGGTAAAACAAGAACTAGCTTGGTGTAGCGGCACACACTTATTAGGAAGTACATGCCTTACTAGAGACAGCATGTCCCAGTAAGTTTGAGGTCAGCCAAGGCTACAGAGCAAGACTGTGTCTTCAAAAAAAAGGGGGCCAGAACCACAAGTGATTTTTTTTTTT